>CACVCL010020909.1:0-72703 GCA_902729485.2 Mus minutoides
TCTCCTGTGAGTGGCTGAGAACAAGGGATGAGTCAGCACTCAGGTGATTTCCTATAAACCTGCTTCCCACCTTAATTTGTAAAATAAAGGAGAGCTGATGGTTGGGCAGATAAAGGGAAGGTGGAGCAGAAGGTGGGAGAGAGAAGAAGGAGGAAATGGAAGAAGGAGAGGATGCAGAGGAGGAGGAGGAGGAGGAGGAGGAGGAGGAGGAGGAGGAGGAGGAAGAAAAAAAGCAGAGCAGAAGCACAAGGCCTGGAGAAACCTCAAGTTCTAAGGGGTATCATAAGCTGTAGAAGATGGTAGTATAGCAGTAGATCTGCCCAATTTAGGCACACAGCATGTAATCATTAAGAAAGAAAGAAAGAAAGAAAGAAAGAAAGAAAGAAAGAAAGAAAGAAAGAAAGAAAGAAAGAAAGGAAAAAAAAAGAAGTAAAGAAAGAAAAGAAGGAAAGAAGGAAGGAAGAAGTTACGTGTGATTCTTTGGTTCCTAAAATTACTGTAAATAGATTATGTCTTGCTTTGACCTGGATCAGGATTACTATAAGCAAGTGGCTCCTGTCTTCTCAGAGACAGTATACTATAGGAAGATGTCCCATGTTGAATTAACCTAAATAATCTGCATAACTTCAGTTATAGCTAAATTGTGCTGATTTCTCCTATAACAAAATTCAGCCTTGATAGTGATCAGCAGTGACATCCCTTGGTCCATCTCAGCTGATGTTTGTTTGTTTGTTTGTTTGTTTGTTTTTCAGAGAAAGCACAAAATATAGGACTTAAAGAAACTGTGAAACCATAGATCAATAGTTCAGAGTTAGGGGAAGTGCAGAGTAGAGTTCCTTCAAGTAGACAAGTTTTAGTACACTAGTTCTCAGCTTTCTAAAATCTGAAATTTTTAATTCACTTCCTCTCATCAGGGTGACTCCACCATAAAATTGTTCTTGTTGCTACTTCATAGCTGTAATTTGGCCACTGTTATGAATCATCAATATCTGTGTTTTCTGAGGGCTTTAAGTGACCCCAGTATAGGGGCCATTCATTTCCCCATGGTGTCATGACCCACAGGTTGAGAACCTCTGTGTTAGAGGAAGACTTTGATATGTTGGTTTCTGAAAGACCAGTAATGAATATTGTAGAAAACATAGCAGCTTGACTTTATCAAAAGTTTCTTTATTCTTTTTAGAGCAGGGCAGGTTTGGTGAAAGTGTGTATGTAAGACTCACACTGTAATATGGCTGTGATAATGGACCATATGGCTTCTGGTTTTTACTGGGCAGCTTGTACAGTAAAGAATAGGCAGCGTTTCATTTATCTCAGCTGTAAAGATGCAAAAATTTTAAATTAAAAATAACCTTTCAGCTGATTCCTTGCATAATTGCTATCTTGTTTTGCTAATACTGTGGCTAAATTATAACTTGCCAAAGCCTTGGGGATTTGCATGCTGGTTTATCCTCTGTATTAGTATTGACATGGTTTTCAGTCAAGTGTGTAACTAAATCCTGTGGCTATGAGCAAGGCTGGCAGTATTTGCATTGAAAATCAGTGGGAGATTAGAGTAAGAATGGCTCTATGCAGCCTCCCTAAATAGATTCCATGATGAAAATTCTGGTCTCTCAAAACACCATTCACTCCTATTAACTAACTGTGGCTGCTGAGACTGCTCTTGTATCTAATACACAAACCAACCAGTGAAAATAAGGGGAAATCATACAGCCAGCCACCACAATATGACATAGGTCTTTGAAATGATCATTTGCCAAATCATTTTAAAATAAGTAGTTGAATGGGAAGTAGAGGGACCCTTTTAAATGAATTTTATGGTGCAAACACAAAAATAAAGCCTTTATTTTCTTTGCTAATAGGAGACTAAATGCATAAAGTTTCTCTTATGATGTTATAAGAATTTAGGGAGTATATTAAAGGCAGTCAAGGACACTGTACTGGCTAATTTTGTGTCAACTTGACACAGGCTGGAGTTATCTTGACTGAAAGGAGCTTCAGTTGGGGAAATGCCTCTACAAGATCTAGCTGTAAAGCATTTTCTCAATTAGTGATCAAGGGGGGGGTCCCCTTGTGGGTGGTGCCAACTCTGGGCTGGTAGTCTTGGGTTCTATAAGAGAGCAGATTGAGCAAGCCAGGGGAAGCAAGCAAGCCAGTAAAGAACATCCCTCCATGGAATCTGCATAAGCTCCTGCTCTTTGACTTGCTTGAGTTCCAGTCCTGACTTCTTTCAGTGATGAACAGCAATGTGGAAATGTAAGCTGAATAAACCCTTTCCTCCCCAGCTGCTTCTTGGTCATGATGTTTGTGCAGGAATAGAAACCCTGACTAAGACAGACATTTTCTATAAAATAAAATTAATTAAATATCTCTAATCTGGACTTTTCCATTCTCACCCTGTACACTAACTATTCAAGATTTTTATATAATGTTTCATTTAGATAAAATTGCTGAAGATCAAATGAAACAGTGAACTTTCCGAATAAAATTTTGTTTACAGGTTTGTCACTACAGACTTTGATAATTAGCAGATAGGAAGTATTTAAGATTATGATCAGAGCTATCCATTGAAGGTAGATTTCTAGAAGGCTAAAAATTTGTCCATGAACTACATACAAGTCAGTTCTGTAATGGGTAAATGAACTTGCAGCCAAAAGAAAAAAACAGAGAGGATTTGGAAGAGATCTGATGTAAATACAGTGATTGTATGTATATGTGTGTGTGTGAGTTCAAGGTCTGCCAGGTACAGAGGAATCAAAATGTGCAAGTAAGTTGTGGAAAGAGGGGAGAGAAAGAGAAGTGGAACAGTTTGAACAACATGAAGAGATGTGGAACTGGAGACATAAACGTGGAGAGGGAGAGTTTCTTGTGAGTAGCTGCCTTGCAAACTAAGGCCATGGTAAATCCCAAGCCCTGTGATACCATTCTGGTCCATGTCAGGGTTCTGGACATGCAGAAATAGGTGTTTATATAGATGGCCATACCTCATGTTACCACTAAAGACCACTAAAAACCATAGATATGTCCTGGGACCAATTTGATGTCCAAGGGCTATGCAATTGCAAAGTTGGCTCCACCCCTTTCTAGCTTCAGCTGATGATGCAGCTAGCCTTGGCAGTATAGTACATCTGGCTGTGGTTTTGAGGATAAGCATGAGCCATCCTAGAGACATGAGCACAAGGAGAATTGGCCTGGCACTGTTTGCACTATCCTGGACAGTGACAGAGAGCTTGCTCTGGTGCTGTGGGTGTGGGTGAGTTGGTATGCATACCAACTCAGCTACTACCCAGGCCCAGAATCAGGGCTTTGAGTTGATCCATTTCAACATATATTCTGTACAGTGCTGGAGCATGTGAAAGGGCCAGTCTTGCAAAACCAAAGCAGTAGGAATTCCATGACACAGGACAACAACAGCATATCAGAGAGGTGTCCTGGTGAGGATCCAGTATTGTTGGTGTTGCAAAAGCCAGAGACCTCAAACTAGAACAATAACTAATTGCAATAAACATTTGTAAGTAAATATGAACCAACAAAATATATACTGTGGGACAGACTATGACACAGTATGGCTTTCAAATTCTTTATGTTTTTTGTTGTTCGGTTTATTTACTTTTTTTTTTTTTTTTTTTTTTTTTTTTTTTTTTTTTTTTTTTTTTTTTTTTTTTTTTTTTTTTTTTTTTTTTTTTTTTTTTTTTTTGGTTTTTATTTTCTTCCAGGAGGGAAGTTTTAAGAACTCAGATAGCAGTACATGTTAAACTCACAAAGAATCAATAAAAAAATTGCAGAAAAAGAATTGGGTACACAACTAAGATGATAGAGGGTTGGAAGATCCTGCTACCATGTCATCTTGGATATCTTTTTTGAAAACTAAAATGGAGGACTCCCTTTTCCAGCAGGGCATTTCCTTCTCTGATCTTGTCTGGGGATCCCAAACTCTGACACCCACTGCCTTAGAAAGGTCACATAACACTTGACAAACTTACAAGTCCCATTTCTTCTTTTCTGATATGAACCTGGGATTCTTGGAATGCCTCTCCATACAAATGAAGCATGTGCAGTACCTTAAATTCTAGCCAATGATTTTACATTCACCCTCAAAAATCCTTTCTAATTTTCTTTGTTTACATATATTTCTTGTCTACCCAGAATAAAGTATATGCACACCAGCTGCTTCACTGAATATCATCTAAGAGAACTTTTTCATTTCGTACCTTCTGAAAGAGTTATAACACTAAAATTCTCAGAGAAGACCTTCCTTTGAGAAGGTCCCTTGTACTGCCTACATCCTTGACACTCCCCACTCTCAGCCAGAATGGGATCCTGCAGAATTGACCCCAGCCCTGACACCCTGAGGGAGGAAATGGAGGACCTGGAATCACAGCTGCCCCCCAACAAATACCAGGGTAGAGGTTCACAAAAGAATTGGGGACCCAACTAAGGTTGTAGAGAATAAGCTAGCCATGTGGTTTGCTGTTGGTTTGCTCCCCAGCCTCACATAAACTGGCATGGTGATATACACTTATAATCCACCCCTCTCTCCCTTTAGAGGTAGAGGCAGGAGGATTAGAAGTTCAAAACTAACATTATTAACAGAGAATTTTAGATTACCCTCTGTTATATGAGCTCTTGTCTCAAAACAAAGGGGGAAAATAATAGAAGAAATGAAGAAATCTACTTTTTATGAACACAAGAAGATTTCACTTTGTGAGAAATTGTCCTCATAATTTCACCATCATGGTCTCTCTTTATTATTAACTTCCTTCCTCCTTTCTCAATTGGTCTTTCACTAATTTTTTGAGTTTTTACCTGATACTTAAATTTCTAGCATGGTTCCTAGACAGGTGTCTTCTGGAGAAGTCTTGGTAGTATCTACAGAAGTTAAACCCTCAAGTTGGCATCTTGAAACTCTTGTTTATTAGGGTATATTCTGATGTAGCACATACTGTGATAGGTGCTAAGAGTTCTAAAACTTTTATAACTTGTTTCTACTCAGCCATGGGAATAAATATTTCATTATTTTAAACTATAGCCTTTATTATGTTTTTGAAAATAAATGGTAGTTAATATCTTTAAAAGCAGTGTTATTAACCATTTCCAAGATGCCATAAAGTACCATATGCTATTATGTTTCAATATGGATATATTCAACCAAATTAATAGTTTTTCTTTTGTAATGTCCCCTGTATTCATTCCTTATGCAGTCCCTGTATGTGTCCATGTACTTATTTTATTTTCAATATATTTAATGCTAAATATTAGACCTTAGCTAAAATACTTTATTGAATTATGATAGAAACTTGATTCAAGAAAATATAAAGCTGATGGGATAAAAATGGAGTAAAAGTGTCTATGCTATTTTGTATAGACCAATCATCCTTTGGTCATCATGTTAAAGAAGACAAGTTAACATAGTGATTTATTCTTGCCTTTTAAAATTTCAGCTACCATCCCAAGTTTCTAGGTAATTATTGCATTGAGAAATGGCAAAAAAATGTATCACTTATTCCATACATGTCTCCTCAGGATGTGAAGATATTTCCAGTTAAGGATATCCTGCTATAAAATTCTTCATCTTGAGTTAAGTGCAAAATTCTTTGAATCTTTTTTGATTCACTTTTCTTGATGATCATTCAACACAAATATCTATTAGTCTCATAACCATACAGTTACAGGTTTCTGTTGGATCCAGTACAGAAATCTATTCATTCACATAGAATTTCATACTTGGGAACATACATGCTTTGCTAGTTTTACATACCTGAACCTCCTTACAGATATGATACACATGTATATACACACATATATTGTTTTTAAAAATTAAATTTATTTCTTACTCAATGTTTTGAAGGATTTTTCTTAACTGCTAAAGCAAATGGGATTTATTAAACTTCCCAGACCATTGTTTTTCTCTAACCATCTGCCTCACCCAATATGGGGGGAGAAGGCCAGACATACTGAGGAATCTATTCTTCCCCAACCTTCTCTGCAAGGCATCTGCTAAGACCCCATTCATCACAATGAAATCTGTGAATGGACATCCCTGTAATACCCAAAGGTCTCATTGGGAGTGGGGCTGCAATGTTTAACCACTTCTCTGGCAAAGCTAAAGCAACATACTTTTGTCAAACTGTCAGCAAACACGTCTCTCTTGATACAGTTTGCTCAACCCAACCTACTAAAATGTCAACCGGTCAGAAATGTTTTATTTCGGAGACAAAAATAAATAAATAAATAAATCCCAAAGTTTACCTTTATGAGGTTCTCACAAGTGAGGATATTTGCCTCAGTGGTGGCTGAATATTGCCTCCAAAGGGATCCAAACAAATTAGTGAGTAGGAGAAAAGCTTTAAAACTTGATTGTCAAATTAGGTTAGTAACCTATGTAAGTTACAGACACTGAACTGAATAAGACCTGTTCCACATATCCTTTATTAACCTCCCCAGTATTATAAGAGATCAGTTATTTGTCTCCCCTAAAGCTACTCTTCCCCTAGCCAATGTGGAAGTAATGGATGGTTACAATAAAAGCTAGAAGGCATCCCTCCCCGATTCCCAGGAAGACTCAACTGGAATTGAAATATAATGAGGTGTTAACTATATGGCTCACACTTGCATTCAATCATGAGTGTCATTTATTTTCATTCAAATTCAAGAGAAGACTGAACTTAAATTATATGTGGAAAAATTTAATCGTGGATTTTAGAGATGGCTTGAGAACCATGAGTAATAGACAATGACATGTTTTATATAGGACAAGAAGTGGTCTAATAAATCATAGAATTCTTAGAATGTTTTCTAAAGACTTTAGTCTGCAACTCTCTTCATAATTCCACTCTCTTGTTCAAAAACAAGAAACTAGGAAATTCAGTGTATTAGGTGGAATTTTTTTTTTCCCTTTTTGGTTTTTCAAGACAGAGTTTCTCTGTATAGCCCTGGCTGTCCTGGAACTCACTCTGTAGACCAGGCTGGCCTAGAACACAGAAATACACCTGCCTCTGCCTCCTGAGCCCTGGGATTAAAGGCATGCCCACCACGCCTGGCTAAGAGAAATCTTATTACACCTTCAACTTACTTTATTTGTCCCACTATGACTTTAATCACCAAAAACCATTTTGCTTCTAAATGTTTTCTTTGCTTTTACTTTTTAATGTAACTTTCTGCATTCCAGTGTCTCCTGGAACTTGAAGGAAGAGTTCCCATGTGCACTGAATTTATTCCCCTTTCCTCATGTCTTTGTGAGCTTTGAATTCCACAGAAGTTACACATCTCAGGGCATACTTCTTTAAAAAAATGTTTATTAGTCAGTCTAGCAAATTCTTTTAATAATTTTAAAGTATTCTGATAAATGTTCATTCCACCTTCAAACTTGTTTAAATACACATGTTAACATTTTAATGTCTCATTAGAATAAACACATACTCTTTCCTTCTTAAATACTTAGATATTTAACTGACAATAAATTTCCCCAATAAATAAACTCTAAATAGAATAAATAAGGTAAAATATTTTAAATCAGACACTGTAGTGCCTGAGTATTGTAAACATTCAGCATAAAATTAGAATTCCAGATGACTCAACATTTTTAAAATGCAAATACAAAGATGATGTTGATAGAAAACTTTATAAAAATATTCAAAAAATCCAAATAAATACCCCTTAAATTAAATTATTTTAATATTTGACTTTTTAATTTTCAACATCTTCTGGTTAAAAATATACATCTTGCACCATATTTTGCTCCTTTGGGCTTCTGCACTGTTTACTTTTATGGCAACAATTGAATAATTACTCGAACTACAATTTTGGTTTGACTAATACATACCAAATTTTTTATAGTGTCTAAAATTGGAGATCTGTTATCTAAAAATGTCGTTATGAAACAAATATTTTCACATTAATTATTTATTCACTTTTCATTTTGATAACAAGCCCCCTCCATCCCAGTAACCCCTGACCCAGCCCTTCATTGAATCCCCAACTTCCTCTTTTTTCCATCAGCTGATGTGTGGAGCATATCAAAGGACAGTTTCATTAGGCTTCTGTCTGCAACCATAGCAGAGTATAATTAATAATGTTAGAGATTGGGTCTTACCCTTAGGATGGGTCTCAATTTGGGCCAGTCATTAGTTGACCATGCCTTCAGTCTCTGTTCTATCTCTGTTCCTGCATATTTTGTAGGCAGGACACATTTTAGGTCTAAACTTTTGTGGGTTGGTTGGTGACCTTACACCTCCACTGGGATTCCTGCCTGGCTATAGGAGGTAGTTAGTTACTTCAAGTTCCATATCTCTCACTGCTAAGAGTATCATTTAGAGTCACTCTCATAGGTTTGCTGGAGCCTCCCCCATCCCAAGTTTCTGGCCCTTCCTAGATATATATGCTCCACCCCCACCTGCTGCTGATTTCCCTTTACTCTCCTGGCCCTCTGTCCCAGGCTCTCACTATAACTGATCTATACTTCCCCTTCTCTTGCCTTCCCCAGACCATTTCCCACACTGTTCCTCCCCACCTCTGATGTATATTTCATTTCTCTTGAATGAGATTCAAGCATCCTCCCCTGGGCCTTCCTTGTTATTTAGCTTTTTGGGGGGTCTGTGGATTGTCACATGGATATCCTGTACTTTAAGGTTAATATCCACTTATGAATGAGTACAAGTCAGGCATGTTTTGGGGGGTCTGGAAAACTTCATTTGGGGTGATTTTTTTCTAGTTCTATCAATTCAATTCGCTTGCAACTTTCATGATGTCTTTTTTTTTTTTTTTTTTTTTGGAGTCTGAGTAGCATTACATTATGCAAATGAAGCTCATTTTCTTCATCCATTGTTCAGTAGAGAAATCTGGGTTGTTTCCAGTTTCTGGCTATTATAAAGAAAGGTACTATGAACAAAGCTGAACATTTGAGTTTGAGTTGAGTTTGTCCTTGGGTTATGACAGAGGATCTTTTTGGGTATATGTCTAAGAATGATATAACTGGATCTTGAGGTTGTACTACTCCCAATTTTTTGAGAAATTCTCAAAATAATTTCTAGAATGGTTGTACATTCACCAGCAATGGAGGAGTGTTCCCTTTGTTCAAGATCCTTACCAGGATGTCCTGTCATTTGAGTTTTTTAACTTAACCATTCTGATGGGTGTAAAATAAAATCTTGGGGTTATTTTCACTTCTATTTCCCTGAACATTATTACCATTGAACATTTCTTTAGCTGTTTCTCTGCCACTAGATAATCCTCTATTGAGAATTCTCTGATTATCTCTTTCATGCAATTTTTTTTCTACTTTTATTAGATATTTTCTTCATTTACATTTCAAGTGTTATCCAGCTAGTTCCCTATATCCTCCCCCCTCCCGGCCCTGCTCCCCTACCCACCCGCTCCCACCCCTTGGCCCCTGCGTCCCCCTGTATTGGGGCATATAAAGTCTGCATAACCTAGGGGCCTCTCTTCCCACTGATGGCCAACTAGGCNTACCAATCCTAAATCAGATAGGGGACTGATATCCAATATATATAAAGAACTCAAGAAGGTGGACACCAGAAAATCAAATATCCCCATTAAAAAGTGGGGCACAGAGTTAAACAAAGAATTCTCAACCGAGGAATACCGAATGGCTGAGAAGCACTTGAAAAAATGCTCAACATCCTTAATCATCAGGGAAATGCAGATCTTTCATGCAATTTTAAATTAAGTTATTTTGTTTGTTGGTATCTAACTTCTTGAGTTCTTTATATATTTTAAATAGCACCACTCTGTCAGATGTAGGGTTGGTGATGATCTATTCCCATGCTGTAGGCTGCCACCTTGTCTTATTTACGGTATACTTTTCCTTACAGAAGCTTTTCAGTTAATTGTTGATTTATACTGTAGGCTACTGGTAGTCTGTTCAGGAAGTTGTCTCCTATACCAGTGTGTTCAATGCAATGAAATAGAAAATGGAAAAGAAGAAATCAACCTACCAGTATTTGCAGAAGATATGTACTTGTAAATATTATAAATGACCACAGGAACTCTACCAGATGAATTTTACATCTCACAAGCACCTTCTGCAAAGTGGTATATTAATTATATAAAATTAATTAAAAATTAACCAGTTGCCCTGCTTTATATAAATGATAAATGGGCTGAGAAAGAAATCATGGAAACAATACCTTTCACAATAGTCACAAATAACATAAAATATCTTGATGTAACTCTAGCCAAGCAAGTAAAGTGTCTGTATGACAGAAACTTCAAGTCTTTGAAGAAAGAAATAGAAGAAATATTTTTTATGATGTCACTATGTGTTTTTCAGAACTCATAGAAATCAACAGACATCACTAAGATGCTATACCAACAGACATGATGCTGTATTATTTGATTTTTAGAATTGTGAGAGTATGCTTGTGATATATTTGTAATATTTTAAGTGAAGTATATAGTTTTTTTAGCAAGAGAAAAAGAAATCTTGACTTAATTATTATTTTTCCAATAGTTTAACCATCCTGGCCATATTTTTTTGAGTTATGAAAAGACTAGCATGCAATTGCTGTAAGTGAAGAATGAACATTGGCAGTTTTTCATAAAGAATTACCTTGTTTATCTGATTGGAGCCTGACAACTCTGGTAACTTATCACTCTCCTTCTTAGTTAGTGATTTTAGCTAGTGCATCCTCTATAGCAATAATATCACATTCTAGTATTCCAAAATCTCAACCATCTTATCTCCTAATTGTTATTACTCAATTCAAATGCCTGTTTCTCTGCAGTGATTTTTATTTTTTTTAATTATACATATAGTATAACATAATGATGACCTGATATGGAATTTGTGAAACTCCCTTGTACATTAGTCCATAGCCAAATTCCATAAAGTCTCTGAGATCATTCTCTATTACCTTAAGCAAATGTAGTCCTATCTGACATGACACTAGCGTATATAGTGCCCTTAATCCATCCATGCTGTTTAGAATTGAGAAAGATGCTACCATTAGAGTGATAACAGAGAACAATGGGCAACTATCAGACAGAGCTCTAAAGTTTTCTTACTTCCTTCAACCCTTGATTTTTTGATTGATTGATTAATTAAAAGTTATCATTAAATACTACATAAAATAATAATAATAATTAATAATAATAATAATAATAATAATAATAATAGTAATAATAATAATTGGGCTCAATATACAAATTAACAGACTAGGATTGATAATTTACAGTGCATACTCTTCTTGCAGAAAATCTGATTTTGGTTACTGTCACCATATCAAGTGGTTCAAAACTCACTCTATCTCCAGTTACAGATATGATGGCCTCCAGCTTCCACTGGCACCTAAACTCTTGTGCACGTATTATCTCTGTAATACACAAATATATAAAAATAAACTAATTTCTAATTCTTATAATCAGAATAAGTGAGTATAAAATGAAAATTAAGAAAGAACATCCTCCTTACTTGATATAAAAACCAAGAAAAGGGTCATGTACAGAATTATTTTGATTTCCCAATGGCAGTTTATGCCTTTAATCCCAGCACTTGGGAGGCAAAGGCAGGCAGATTTCTGAGTTTGAGGCCAGCCTGGTATACAAAGTGAGTTCCAGGACAGCCAGGGCTATACAGAGTAACCCTGTCTGGAAAAACCAAATAGATAGATAGATAGATAGATAGATAGATAGATAGATAGATAGATAGATAGATAGATAGGTAGGTAGGTAGGTAGGTAGGTAGGTAGGTAGGTAGATAGATAGATAGATAGATAGATAGATAGATAGATAGATAGATAGATAGATAAAGTGTTTAATAAACAAATAAAATATGGTTAAGTGTGTTGATATTATAAGAAAAATAAACTAAGATCTAATATGGTATGATGGAAGGACAATCAGGCTAAGGTTTACAGAAGGTAGGTCAAACTCATAAGTAACTTGCTGTGTTAGTTCTAGGGGTGTAATAACCCTGTTGGTGGCTAAATTGCAATTATACTGGATAATAATTATTGTGGTGGTAAAGTCACACACTGATTCTGACAGGCAAAGAAATGTTTTATTAAGCGCTGGTCTCTAAATCAGAACTTCTCAAATTCAAATCCTGTCTATAATTTACACTTTTGACCTTGGTCAAGTTATGTAACCTTCCCAATTGTCTGTGTTGCTGATTGTGAAACAGAAATAATCTTAGCTTATTTCCTATAACTACATAGATTACATACTGTGGTATTACTAAATTCAATGTAATTCATCAATAGGATTCAAAAACATTTGACTTGAAATAATGTAAAGCACCAGGAAGTCCAAATGGAACACAGAATAACTTAGAGTTGGTTAATTTTCTCTTGAAGCTCTTTTAGCTATAAAGAATTTAGCATTTTAAAGCGATTTCATGTGCACTATAAAGCTTTGAATTTAAACAATGTGATGCAAAATCATGATTATTCTTACTTATGTTAACAAAATACTACTGTAATAGCATCTACCTTGAATATTTTCCTCCAAGCATGGGATACCTATGTACTGGCTTCTAAAACTTAAGTGTGGCATGCATTATTTTTTATAATGCTTTATAAAGTATTTGAGAGTTTTATATAATATATTTTGTTCATATTCATTTCTCTCACAGCAACTTCTCTCAGATACAGCCTTAGCACTCTCTGTACCCAGGTTCATATTCTCTTTCCCCAATCTGAATTCCTTGGAGTTCAGCTTATCAATACAAGCTGACTCTTCCTGAGAATGAGGAGTAACTTGGGGTCTTGCTAAATAAAATTTAATGCCAATAGCTTCTTAGCTATGGATAGAAACTCTTGCCCATCTCCCATTTCCCATGTTGGGATTTTGCCTGATTTAAGTTTGCAAAGGTTTGATGTATCCTGTCACAGTCACCGTGAGTTATTTCATTTGTGAATCTACCCAGTCCTGTCTGAAAAGGTGTTTCTGTGAAATTATCCAGTACCTCTGGCTCTTCCTATCTTCCTGTCTCCTCTACCACATAGATCCCTGATCCTTGAGGGGAGGGGTGTAATACAAACATCCTCGTTAGGACTCAGCACTGTGGAGAATCTTTTTCTATGGACATTTCCCAATTGTGAATTTCTGTGCTGTCATCGACTGCAAAAAGACTCTTCTCTGATGAGCAAGGTACTTGACTATGAGTAAGGCAAAAAGATGTTAGTTAGTAGTTGGTTATTAAAGTCTATTTATCAGAATGCAGAAGTAGATTTTCCCCTATAGAACATGACCTAGCTAGTCACAAATTCTTGGGCTTGTTGACAGTATCAGCTATTAGTTCCATTTTATGAAGTGGGACTTAAACTAAATCAAAAGGTGGATGGTTAGTCATCATTTTCACCCAGCGGTGAACCTCTATGTTCATTCTCCATTATCATTTACCCCTTGATGTAAGCATCTTAAGAGTACCACCTCCACGAGGGTAATGAGCAAGTTCATGCATGTGCCCAATTTCCCACTTTTAGAACTGAAAGTTCTATTTCCAGGAGCAGCTAATAGAAAACGTCATGAATTTGTTAGTTTCCCTCAGTTCTATGTTCTTCTCTAGAAAAGGTCAGTCTCCAAAGTTGTAAACAAAGGTAATTTATCACCCATTGCATCACAATAAATGTATTTGTGGCTGATGAGATGCCTCAGTGAGTAAGGCTGCTAGCTAACAAGACTGATGGCCTGAATACCATGCAATTCACATCATGAAAAAGGAGAACTAAGCTGTCTTCTAACCTATACACCAACCCTTTAGAATGTGCCCTCTCACACAATGTGTAAATACATTTCACGGAATGTTTGATTTAAGTAAATAAGTAAATTTAATGAGCTGCTGCCAAAATTCATCAATTAGTCAGGAATCCTGACATAATAAAAAATATCCTGGGCATCTTTAAGGACCAACAGATACCAGGTGAGTAAATCAAATGGTATATAATAAAAGCAAACTACCCACACCCATTCATGTACAATAATTATGTTTCTTTTATATTTGTCAGAAAGAATGTGAGACGTTAACCTCAATTAGCCAATGTAGTAATAGTAATTTAAATATATGAATCTAGCATCAATTTTCTTAGTAAAGTAAAAATTGCACATTTAATAAATACTAACAGCTTGTTTAAGTATGGTAATGAGACATTCTGGACATGTTCTCTGAAATATATTTCTTAGTAAAAGATTCAAAATATTTTAATACATGATATTTGAAAAGTCATATTCAATAAGATAAAGATATTAAATATATCTGCTTTAAAGAAAGCATGGATAGGGGTTCTTAATTAATAGCATTAAAGCAAAGGATAGGGTTTGTTAAATGATTTGAGTTTCAAAGCTCCATCAGTGTTATCTTTGTTCTGGAAGTCCCTGGAAAGGAAGGGCAGACCTGATAAATTCATACTTTACACTCAAAGCTTTGGTGACAGGGAATCAAAGAGTTAGAAGTTCATAAGTCATATTTTCTGTCCCAGTCCCTGTTAGAAATAACAACAGAACATACCCTCAAAAGTGTTTTAAGTTCTTCCAACCACTGGTGGGAGCAGGAAGGGCAAAAGGATAAACATACCACACACACACACACACACACACACACACACACACACACACACACAAACACACACACACACACACACACAAACACACAAACTAAAGAAACAACATCAAACTTAAAAAATAGAAGAAAGAAGAATTTGGATGAATTTGTATTTGGATGAATTTTAGGATTTTCCTTTTTTCTTCCTAATTATTAACTCGCCAAGCCCATGTTTCTCTGTGAGGGCAGAATGTCAAGCAGCTTTGTCCTCTGTGTCCCTCTGTACTCTGAGTGACTCTTCTAAGCTCTGAGCTCCCACTGACTTCAAAGGAGGAAAGGCCAGGGGAAGCCCTGACAGGGGGTTGAGTGGGAAAGAACAGACACAAAGCACAGGGTTCAGTCATCTGGATTTAGTGTGGTTCCTTGGCATCATCTGCTGGGATCAATTAGGTGCTTTTGCATTATACCCAGATAGTGGGATGTTTGTTTTGTTTTATTATATTTTTCCTTTATGGAGAACAAAATGGTGCATGTTGTCAAAAAGTAACTTAAAACTACAGAGTAAATACTTCGGAGTGTTTGTATGTCTATTGATCTCTAACCAGGCAAATATTGGATCTGCATGGCAGCAGTTCACTGTGGACTTCTATCTCCTCCTGCTTCATTGTGTGCATGCATATAGCATGGTCATTGTCAAGGCTGGTGACTTGGCTGCAGGCTAAGTCAAATGAGAAGTGTATGAATTGCTCATGATGAACATGTGTAATTGGCAGGGAGTTGTGATCGGATAGAAACACGAAAAGGCAAGATAAATTAAGAAACCAGCAACAGCCTGACTGCTTTTATGAAATACTTTCAATTCATGATCATTCTTGCATATATAAATTTCATCCATCAATAAGCTCATCTCTTAAGCCGGGCGTAATGCCACATGCCTTTAATCCCAGCACTCTGGAGGCAGAGGCAGGCGGATTTCTGAGTTCGAGGCCAGCCTGGTCTACAAAGTGAGTTCCAGGACAGCCAGGGCTAGACAGAGAAACCCTGTCTCGAAAAACAAAAAACAAAACAAAACAACAACAAAAACAAACAAACAAAGAAAAAATCCTCATCCCTTTTTTTTTTTTAACCCTCACCTGTAAATACTTCTTATATTTTGAGGTGAACAAGAACAGAATTACTCTTCAAAGCAATGTACTGAAAATAAATTATTCAAGATGTATATCTTATTTATGTACTAATGACTTGTGTTTGAGTCATTTTCTGTTGCTTTTGTTGTTGTTGTTGTTGTTATATTTCTTAACATACTGGCTTGTATCTAGGTCTTGCATCCACTTGATTTTGTAGTTTTATTTTTCTGGATACATCTTAGCCATTGACAAAGCTCTGCTGTCAAACAGTATTTCACAGTGTAATTTCTAGTATTTCCACCAAAATTTCCACAGCTCTGGTGGAATTTGTTACTTGAACATCACATTCATGTTATCCTTCTTCCAAAAATCTAATAATGAGCCTTGAAACTGTGTGACTAATTTCTTCCAGAACTTGTCACTACGAAGCACGTATGCTGAATGTTTCTGTACTGCTATATAAGAAGATCTACATTCAGCCAAATTTTCATTCCCTGTTACTTCTCAAATAGTTAAACACTGATCCCTATTGTCACCACTATGATAGAACTCTAGATGTTTTGACCAGCATAACTTCCCCAAGAAGCCTTGTTCTTTTTGAGACATATTAATAACCAATAGTGGAAAGATGGTAACAGGGTAGGAGACACTCAAGTCATCAATCTTCTCTGGTACCTCCTCTGCTCTGATGGTAAAATTCAAGCACAATTCAGATATTTCATGTTACCATAATGCACTAAAGTAGGGACTTTTAGTCTTCCCTGGAGGAATGCTCCTCATATTAAATATGGCTACCAATTCTTGGTTTCCTCCTAAATCTAGCTTCTAAGTACCACAACTTAAGTGAATAATTAAAACAGGAACATGTCACAATTCAAAAATGGTTCAAAATATCGACAGTCTGGCCTGGAAAAATAACTTTGCCAACTACTTCTCTAACAGAACCACCAATAATTCCTATGATAGAGCATCTGTGTATTTTCCTATTTTGTTAAGATTTTCAGTAAAATGAGGTAGTGTGTCAATAGTGAAGTATTTCAATTGGTCATCTCAAATTTCTCTCTAATTCAGATGAGTAGTCTTCCATTTACAAATCAGGGTTTGTATTATTTTATCCCATGTCTGTATGTATAGTTATTTTCCAATGCAGCACATTATTTGCAGTTGAGGACAGTTTGAGGGGGTACTGGCATATGAATTAAAATTTATCTTTTGTCTGCATGAGATATTATATAGGTTAATAAGACATCTGAAAACTCAAAAACATTAAAGACACTTACTGTACTTGAAAAACTTTAATGAGACTGAAAATAATCATATCATTGAATACATACTTATATGCATACATATATAAATTCATAACCTACCTATAAAAGTGCTGACTATTAGCTCATTGTTATTGGGGAAGCTAATTGAATATTCAGGATCAGAATACATTTACTTTTTATCCATGTCTCTGTCTCAAATTTAAACTAAGATGCTTTAGTTCCAATAATAGCAAGTAAAACTTACTAAATTGTTTGGGGTAAAATGCACAGAGACAGTAGAATCATGAAACAAAATTGAATAAACTTCATGAAATACATTCTTGGAAAGCATTCATTGTGTCTTAGCTTAGTTCTAAGAGTAGCTAAAGTGTGTTGAGTGAAAAAATGTTGAAATCCATGCTATTATGGATTTTTTTTCATAACGTGTCTCTGTAACCATAAGCCTCAAAACATTTCCATATTTTATTTTATTTCTATGCTGGTATAATAAGTACATTGTGATTAGTAATAAAAAATACATAGGTCACCAGCTTAACGGTCATTTAGAACATATAAGTCAATATAGTAGTTTCTAGAAATCTGCTGAATTTCCTTGAGGGATTCACAACATTTATTTGTATTTAATACTTAAAAATAGGGGGACTTTTGCTTAACTCATGATTTGTTTAACTGAGGAGCAAAACAGATATGATAAATTTGAGTTCAGAAGCCAGACCTGGTTCTTTTCCATCCTTTCCCATCTGAAGTGGTACCAGCAGTGTTGAGAGTGACTATACATATGTTATGACTGTTTGCATTTCAGAAAGCCTTTGGTTAAATTCTGCATAATTGGTTCCTGCTTAAGACAGAGCTCACAAGAATCCAGGAGGAGACAAGGGAGTAGATAAAGAATGAGTGGAAGAAACAAAAAACAGACACTCCTGGAATGAGGAACCACATCCATTCTAAAGGGAAGTATTAAGAGGGTCCCACATGGAGCCTCGCTTAGATCTTGGCTGCCTTTTATCTGAGTAACTGACTCAGACAGGGGGGATCATATTTAAGTGGTCACATTTGCAGACAGTGATTGGAGGAGAGCGAATATGGAGATAGTTGCCAGGGAGATTCGGAAGGCACGGATGTACTTCATTACCGCATGGACCAACACATGGCATTTAATAGTTACAAACACATTATGCTCAGATCTTATTTCCATGAAAAAAAACCTCAGGAGGAGACAAGAGGTAGAGCCTTAAACACAGGCATACTTGGTAGGAAATCTATCCATAGAAGCATAGATTTGAACATGTTTTCACTCAACACACTAAGATTTTAAATAAAAGGAGTTACCTGCTTAAAATAAATTCATTACTTTGATGTAAATACTATTGCCCAAGAGATTATGATAAATGTAGTATCTCTTCCATCTTGTAGGCAACTTCAAAATGCTTGAATCTATTAACAATTCAATTCATATAATTCAGCAGCTATCTCTCTACAGGTCGGCTGGAAGAGGGCATGGGGCGAGAGAGAGAGAGAGAGAGAGAGAGAGAGAGAGAGAGAGGAAAAAGAAGAAGAAGAAGAAGAAGAAGAAGAGAGAAAGAGAGAAGAAGAAGAAGAAGAAGAAGAAGAAGAAGAAGAAAGAGAGAGAGAGAGAGAGAGAGAGAGAGAGAGAGAGAGAGAGAGAATGGTCATAATCAACACAATAGTAGATTTCCCTCCAGAACTTGTGTCAATACAAGCACATTAGTTTGGGAAGAATGTGGTAAGTTCAGAAAGATGACCAAATGAGTAAAAGAATCAATCAATAAAGACTAAGTCAGTGCTAAAATGTTCTTTATTTCCATTTTATCAACTTTGAAGAATCTATTGACACCAATTGATTTTTCACAAATATTGGGCACAGGGATGGAGACTTTAGCTCTGTGGTAGAACATTTGCTTAGACATTACAAGGACCTAGCTCTCTTGCTAGCATTAGGAAAATAAAAAATAGTACACATGGAGATGTCATCATTGGCACTTCAATGTGAAGAAATCAACTTAATCATTGCCATTACTAGATTGAAAATGAATGGGAAAAATGCAAGTAGCAGGATCTAAATGATTTCCTTAAAATACACAGCCATTGTTTATATAAGCCATGAGGTGACTCATGCTGACTTCAAAAAGAAAACACTCACACAGCTTGTAGTACACAGTTCTATTCATGTTCTTGTGTGATTGTGCAAAACACCCCAGGATGATGACAGATCCCCAGTTGTCATTATGATGGATCATCTCCAAGTCAAGGACAGAAGGTGCCAAGTTAGAAAAGAAATGCTTTGAAATCAAATACTCGAGACAAGAAACATTTTTTTTCCTGCATGACTCAGCTGAATCTCATAAAATAAAGCAGAGTACATAAGAGAAAAAGAAACTGGAAACCTGATTAAAAGTCTGAAATTACTTCACAAATATTAGTTTGCTACACCAAGGGTCTTGTATTTTCTAGCTGATAAAGACTTTTTTTCCCCCTTGATAAATTCTAAGCAAGTGAGATAAGAGCTAACAACCAAAAACCACTGAGTTTTGTTTGTGGAGAAACAAGATTAGACCTAGTTAACAAAACTGTTCTAGCTTTTATTTTTGCTCCCTTGAATATGTCTGAAAGATTTTGAAGCCTTATCTAGGCTCATTGGTAAACTAACATGATGACAATTTTTAAGTGTTTCTTGGAGGAAATCCTTGATGATAGGATGTTTTGCCATAAGGGATTAGAGTAATATTTTAAAATCTCTCAATTTTACTTTGAAAAAATGTGTGTGTGTGTGTGTGTGTGTGTGTGTGTGTGTGTGTGTGTGTTTTGTGTGTGTGTTTATGTGTGTGTGTGTGTGTGTGTGTGTGTGTGTTTTGTGTGTGTTTATGTGTGTGTGTGTGTGTGTGTGTGTGTGTGTGTGTGTGTTTGAAGCTGCTCATAGAGATCTTATCTTAGAAATTTAGATCTTAGATCTCCTTAGAAATTTAGGAAGGAAAAATCTGTATAAGGGAGAAAAATCAGAAGCTAGTCATTATTTAATTTTAATTATTATTATTATTATTATTATTATTATTATTATTCCTCTAAAGATAGATTGTAGAAGAGTTGGGGGAAGCACTGAAGGCCCTGAGGTGATAGGAACTCCACAGAAAACCAGGAGCCAATGAGTCTGGACACTTGGAGCTCTCAGAGACTGAACCACCTACCAAAGAGCACACATGGGTTGCAAGTAGGCCCCTGAACATATGTGGCAGATGAGCAGCTTGGTTTTCAATTGAGTTCCAAATAGTTGTAGTGAGGTCTATCCCAAAGCTGTTACCTGTCTGTGAGATATGGTCTTCTACCTACGCAGCCTTGTCTGTCCTCAGTGGGAGAGGTATGTGCCTAAACCTGCAAAGACTTGGTTTGTCAGGAATAGGGGTTACCCATGGGGCCCCCCACCCCCTTAAAAAAGAAGGGGATGGGTGGGAGAGAGACTCTGTGATGGGAAGACTGAGAGGGGGTCAAAGTGACCTGGGATGGAAAGAAAGAGAGGGAGAGATAGAGAGAGAGGGAAAGAGAGAGAGATAGAGAGAGAGGGAGAGGGAGAGAAAAGAGAGAGGAGAGAGAGAGAGAGAGAGAGAGAGAGAGAGAGAGAGAGAGAGAGAGAGAGAGAGAGAGAGAGAGAGAGAGAGAGAGAGAATAACTTCTCCAACTGTTTTGCCTGCTAAACATTATTTTATACATTTTTCCTGGGGAGTATGGCAAAGTTTTGAACAAGAAAACAAACTATTTTTTTTACAACTTTTAAATTTTGTCTTTAATATATTAAAGATATATGCATAACTGCCATAATTGTTTACAGTATATAAATGAGATGATATTTAGTTTATATTTTCTTAGACGTCTTGCTAGCGCCTTGAGTCATTTTACATTCATAGATCTCCTTCTGTGGTTCTAGTTTGAATTAGAGTGTCACTTGATGTATTACTATGAAATCCAAAAGTGTTTGCACACTGTTTTGATCCTCATACATTTCTTCAGAATTCCTCTGTTGTTTTTCATTTTGTTTTTATTTTGTTTTGTGTTGTGTTGTTTTTCCTTCTTATTAATTATTTATATTATTACTATTATTATTTATGATGATGATGATGACTATTTTACTCTTATTATTTTACAGTCATTGCCTCCCTCCTGGTCTGCCCTCCCACAGTTCCTTATCTCATTCCTTCTCCTCGCTATCTTCAAGAGGATGTTCCCTGCCCCACTGCCGGGCCTTCCCACTCCCTGGGACCTCAAGTCTCTCAAGGGTGAGGCTCCATCTTCTCCAATTAAGGCCAGACCAGGTAGCCCTCTGCTGTATATGTGTCAGGGCCTGGGACCAGCTCCTATATGTTGCGTCGTTGGTGCCTCAGTGTCTGAGAGATCTCAAGGGTTTGAGTTAGCTGAGGATTGCTGTTGTTAGGATCATCCTCCTCTTCAGTTTCTTCTAGCCTTTCCCTGATTCAATCACAGGGGTCCCTGACTTCAGTCCAACAGTGGAGTGTAAGTATCTATGTCTGTCTCAGTCAGCATCTTGTATGAAAGAAGGTTAACAAGAAGAAGGGCCCAAGTGAGGATGCTTCAATCCCAGTTGGAAGAGAAAATAAAATGATGAAGAAAAGCAGAGGGATGGAGAGACCTGGATGGGAGAGGAGAGGAAGAAGGAAAGGGGAACATGATAAGCAATTGGGGTGGGAGAAGACAAGAGAAGCCCCGAGGGCCAGCAGAATGAATAGAAATATGCAACCTTGTGTGGTAGGTGGTGGGTGGTGGGTGGTGGAGGGACCTTGTAGAAAGTTCCAGAGACCTGGGAGGTAAGAGACTCTCAGGACTCATAGGGAGAAACCTTAGATGGGATGCTTAACAGTGGGGAGAGGGAACTTATAGAATCCAACTCCAGTAGAAAGACAGGGCTTCCAGTAGAGGGATGGGGTTGCTCTCCCAGAGTAAAAGACCTCAACCCAGAATTGTCCCTGTCTATAAGAACAGAAGGGACAAAAATGGAGAAGAGAGTGAGGCAAAGGAGGTCCAGTGACAGGTCCAAATTAGGATCCAGCTCAAGGGGTGGCTCTAACACCTGACAGGATGACTGATGCTATGGTGTGCTTACAGACAGGAACTTACCATGGCTGTCCTCCAAGGGGCCTCTATTCGTTCTTATGGTGATAAAATGAAGAATATTTGTAAAATATCCTGTGATATCAGCATTTATAAAATAGAACATGCATTCGCTTTAGATAGAGTAAGAGTCTTTTTATGCTCACTTCTTTTTTATTAAAACAATTTAAATCACCTCAACTCACTGAATTGTTCTTGCTGATTCATTTCCTTCTTCTTTTCTCCATCAGAGGCATTAAGTGCTTGTATCTGCATCGCACCTGTGCAATTTGTCTTCTGCAGATAATGCATAGAGAATATGTTTTCATGAATTGTCATTCTTCCTGACTTAATTTAATAAATTCTAACTTTGTTCTGCTTTTGACACAAAACATGCAGGTGAAGAAATTATGCAAAATTGTGTTCCTCCATAGTACCAACATAACAATCCATAAAAGAAACTGAGCAATACCTTCAGTCAAATGAATAGTGGGGAAATTTTAAAGCAAATCTCTGATTGTATAATAACTTCCTCAACTATAGTACCCTTGAATTTTTATAGAATTCTTATAGAAAGAAGTAGTGGAATTTCATCCTCAGAGGACTTACCTTTCTCCTCACTGAATGCAGAAACTGCAAGTGGAAAAATATTTGTACATGTAATTCGCTTTAGAAGGCATAGTTTGCATGATCTTGTGTTTCCATATAACATATCAACATGATTTACAAATGACAATAGACCTGAAAAGAGACAGACAGACAGACAGACAGACAGACAGACAGACAGATGGGAAAACTAGGCATACCTGTTAAAATACTACTTGGGAGTTTCCCAATGTCTTCCATGCCTTATAAAATGGTACATGTCTCTATCAAGTAAGGCTTACCAAGTCTCATGTTTGACTGAGCTCAGTTACAGTGTTTGTTATTAAATTGATGAGTTCTAAGAAAATTACAAAATACTAGCATTGAAAGTCATTTGTTTATCACATGGCTCTAAGTAATGTTTATAACTGTGGGCTGTTAGAACAAAACTCCATATTAGAGTCACTATTTTAACACCCCTCCCCATGCTGACATCGAAGAATAAGTATAGGGTAGGCCTTATGCTGATCTGAAACAATTCTCTCATGTACAACCAGGATCCATGTTTCTCACTGCTAATAGTGTTTTCTATTAATCACACTTTTCTTTCTGCTTCTGCTTCACTCACACATTCATGGACACAAACAACACATATGCATCACAAGAACCTTCATGCTCACATGTCAGTAAAACAAAATGCATCTGAAAATTTTAATAAATGATGTACTTTAAATGGTCTGGAAAGATCAAAGGAATTTTTTGAGTGCAGGAAAGAAACCGCAGAAAGAGTTTAAAAGCACTTCAGAGAAAAGCAACACGGTTTAGTGCATCTCCACAGGGACCTTTACAGTTTCTTTAGAGTTACAACTTCTATAAAGACATGGACATGTGAATGTCCCCATTACCCTATAGGACTGTGAATTAGAAGGATGGATGTGTAGATGTCATGCAAAGTGGCTTAATTGCTTTGATGCTCTTATTTTGGCTGTTTACATTAGGGGGATGAGATGTCACTTAGATCATAGGAGGGCACAATGTTTACAGAAAT
Source organism: Mus minutoides (assembly GCA_902729485.2). Lineage (NCBI taxonomy): Eukaryota > Metazoa > Chordata > Mammalia > Rodentia > Muridae > Mus > Mus minutoides. The sequence goes on from CACVCL010020909.1 coordinate 23,638, forward strand.
ACTGATAATGAACATCTATGAATCCTCAGGAGGTGAAAGTGCATTTGCTTCCCACTCACTGATGAAATCTGTCACTCCTGACACTGTTACTTTGGTTCTGAGACATCACAGTGTCATAGCAGATGTCTGATTTAACTCACAGTAAATGAAATGTTTAACCATCATATTTATAAGTAGGCACATTCATAAGTAGTAACTAAGACATAACTGATTGTAGAAGCCAGTGCAGAAGAAGCACAGTTTTATACAGGATTTAACTTTGGCATGTAACTATATAATAATATATAAAGACCTATGCTCAGTGAAATTAAATTGGTATTATAGATAAATATTATTAATATCCTGGCTGACAACAGATATACTCAGTTCTTTGCAGCCATCTGAATTCTGGCTTTGGCAGTTAGTTTGGCTTCTTATTTAAAAGCCCATAAGCTAGAAAAAATACCATGAAGCTTTGGAATGCAAGACACCTCAAAAAGCATAGCATGAGATATTCTCCTGAAGTTTCCAGAAAGATTTATGATTATAAAATATTTACACATATATTCACCATCTAGCAACCTATAATGTGCATGTTAATCATAGCTATAATACTGTATGGGTTTCGAGAAGAGACATGAAAAAGTATCTATTCATTCCAGACAGAGTAGGAAAACAGTCCAAGTGAGTGATTCCACCTATGTCTAGCTTAGTGATTCAATAGAATTTGAGGCATTATCTACAGAAGTGTGCTTGATGGGTCACTTGAAGAGGCAGCAAAGTCTCAGAGGCAGCAGTATTGCCCACCCACCATGGGCAAAGACTATTGAAAGCTGACATTTCGAGCTTGCTACTCAAGTTGTAGGAAACACCACTGAAATGTCTCCTCTTCTTCAGCAGCAGTTCCTGCCTTTGAAACATCAGAGTGTGGTAGAATTTGTAAGTCTTGTTAAAGTTCTGATTTTTCTGAGTCTTGTGTGGCTTCACAATCCTTCCTGGGTGGAATTTTCAAGTAAGCAGAAATAACTACACAGCACCAACCTGAAGTGAAGATGTGAAAATTAGAAACTCTAGTTTCCCATCTGTGGTCACCGCAATTACAAACAAAACAAATTGTGTCCCCAGATATAATACCACAAGATATTACCTCAGATGCACAGCCACATCAATGTGCTATGCAGACAAATCACAATTCTAGAAAATAGTATTTGTCAAATTATTTAAAGTAATCTCATGTTCCATTATATGGGATGTATATGTGCAATTGCTATAAATATACATACTCAAATATCAATATACTACATAAAGTAATTGTATTTAAATAGTAACATCATATGTTACTATTTAAATGTCATTAACCTGCATTCAGATTCAGAACTGCTTTTATCTATAAATGATTATCTCATTTACAGTGTCCATTTGTTTCCAGCTAACTTGTCTTCTCTTCCGGAAGAATCAGTCATGTGGATTCCATTTTATTTTTGTGAGGAAGTGAAGTCAAATTGAGAATGTATTGAGTGATGTTGTGATAATACATCCTTACTTTATAGTGTCCGTAACACTGAAAAATAGAAATCTCTTGTAATTCACTCACAGTTTGTTAACTTTTCTTTCTTCCCGGAAACTTGACATTAAACTGTTGGTAGAGACTACATCCACATTTGTTTCTTATTGTCTAGTTCACATATCAGTATCTACAGAAGAAGATACTAAAGGATAGCAAAGAAAATTTTGCCATTACTAAATTCTCATTTTTTTAAAAAAAATTAAAAGTAAGGGATAATTATATGCCCACAAATTACTACTTCCTGTATATAAATGTTTAGTAACAAGGCATGAAATATGATAATTGAAAAAGGCATTGCTTTCTTGCTTTATCCCAAATTTTGCTCATGAAAGATTTAATTTTAATATCTACCTACATCCCTATTCATTATCTGCTCAGATTCTGCCATTTTATCTAACCAGTTGAAGAGTGTATTTTCAAATTGCAAATACCAGAGTAAAAAGAAATCACTGCTTTATTTTAAATACAACATTATAATAGTTTGTGGTAGGATTTGATTATCTTGTAGCATTGACTATAACATCTTTACCCCAAGGGTTCTATGTAACTTTAATACATACCTGACATATTTAGAAAAACCACAATTTGAATAAGTTCCTCAAGCAGGAGAGCAAGCTTCAGACTCCAGGTCCCAGGTGAATCATTCTCCATATGTTGGTAGATTATCACATCATTAAAAGTTAGTTAAGAAAGGCACTTCTGCAATAGAAACAGATATCTGAGCTCTGTGTTGGCTTATTGTTTGTGTGCCAATAGATTTATACTTGGCACAAGCAAATATTTATTATTTATATCAAGTATCTTGCTAAGTATTTGTCAGAAACATTTCAATATATCTTTTCACATGATATTCTAAATGGATCTATGATTTTAGGTACTGAAGCAATACTTAGTCAGTAAAGGCTTGCTACATAAGCATAATAAATTGAGTTCTATCACTGTACACTGGGTAAAGTGTTAGAAATTTATAATTCTGTTACTGAGGACATACAGACATATGATTCTGCACTTGTTGGCCAGCTGTGGGATTCTACTCAGCTAGCCTCAGGTCTCAGAAAAAGACGTTCTCTCAGAATATATGGTGGATAGCTTATCACAAATGACACCTCAGGGTTGTCTCTGGTTTCCACCTCACCCCGCCCCCCCCCCCACACAAGCATTTGTGTGCATTAGCACACAGAGAAATAAACAAAAAGAGTTTTCTTTTCAGGGTACCTTACATGTTTCTCCAAGGTTAACTTCATATGTAAAATAAGTGAAATATGTAGTTTATTTTGATTTACACATTGAATTCTATTCCATTTTATTTGGTGTAAAAATGGTATTAATCATGTCTATGATAATAAAACATCACCAGATGCATAGAAAACACTTAAAATATTTCATATAATGATAATAGTTATTTTTAGAACACAAGAAATATAATTGTGTCATGTACTATGGTATGATATTTTTATCCTTTGATTTTTCAGTCTTTATTATTTTTACTGTAACATTAGCTTCCTTAACTCTTTAACATGTTTATATGTGCATATATTTAACATTCATCATAAATTTCAAAAAAATAATATTATTCTAACAAGTATTATAAAATCAGACATTCTTGACAATTTTCACTCATTTATGGGAAATTAACTACTTCAGTATTGAAATTAGCACTAAGGAAGGAAATTGAGAAGTGCTCATAAATCTCATTAGAGATAAACAATGGAGTACATACCAGTCGACAAGAATATGTGGCTTCCATTTAGTTTAGAAGACTACAATTTCCTTTTCTGAATGTAATACTATCTTAGATGTTATATATTCCAGATTTTATCATTTTTCTTCCCTTTGAAATATCATATTTACCAAGAAAAAAATTCTAGTCAAAAGATTTTCAAATACAGTTGCAAAATATCATATAGATTATATCACTACTCCAATATGATTACATTCTAATATTCCAAATATTCCAATGTGATTATATTTATTATGAACTAATCAATGAGAGAGGCTCCTTGTGGATTGGGTAAAAATACAGAATCTACTAAGGTTTACTACTATGTCTGGAATAAAATACAAATTTATTATGTCTTTCTCATTTTATATTTTGCATTTTTCTCATTTATATATGTATGTATGTATATATATATATATATATATATATATATATATATACAGATTTCCACATCTATATGTGTGTGTATGCAAACTCTCTCTGTTTTCATTGCTATTTTATATCACTTATTATCACATATAAGGCATTATAGAGGGTTTATCACACTTTACCAGAAGGGTGTGAACTTAATGCTATGGTCAGGTGTTCCCTGTTGTATCTTACCATTTTCTTTATTGTTTGTTAGCATTTTGCATATGTTTTTGCGTGAGAACTATATATCACAATATCATATATTAGAGGATTCAACATTAACTACCATCTAAACTGAATGGTGAATCATGAGTAGAGCAAACGAACTGATTACCTTGTCTAAATATTAATGTACCCATCTGGAAAGAGGTGGGATATACTGAGAACAAATGATTCATGCTGAATTAATGAGAGATAGTGATTAAAATAAAAAGCTGTCTTTGTCATATACCTTAAGATTATTTGATATTATAGACCAACAATTCTGTATAGTTAGAGTTTAAAATTTTGGTAAATCAAAAAACATATTACATGTGAGAGAGTAGTTTCTCAATTTCTATGTAATTGGACAATTCATTCAGAAGATGAGGCATGAAGTGAAGTTATAGGTGAAGCCAAACCTTCAATGGAGGACTCATAATGTGAAACAAGCCAGGAATAAATAAGGTATTCTTCAAAAAGCCAGAGACAGTGACTGGAACCAAACCAAGAGAATAGCCATTGAGAATGTAACAGGGAAGGCTCTGGAGGAAGAGAGGGATATCCACACCCTTTGGAGTTCACAGCATAATACCATGTATCCTTTACCTGACATAAAACTCCAATGTTTAATGTTTGTCTTGCTTGGTTGACCTTGTTTGTTTCAATCCTTCCTAACATTCTCCTATTCTTTTCCCTGAAGTGGGAATGTTTACTCTGGCATTGTATCTTGAAATCTTGTCGGTTATTTTAGGAGCTTTTGCAGAAGCTCATGGCTTGAGTCTCAAAGACATGTTTGGAATTTCACTTTTGAACAATGCTTGGAGTTTTGAGTATTGAAAGATGTCCTGGCTAATTTTATGTTAACTTGGCTTAAGCTAGAGTCATTTGGGATGAGGGACTCTCAATTGAGAAAATATCTCTACAAGATCTGGTTGTGATAAAGCCTGTAGGACGTTTCCATAATTAGTGACTGATGGTGGAGGGCCTAGATTATTATTAGTAGTACTACTACCAGACTACCAGCTGAGTGGTTGTTCTGGGTACAGTAAGACTTCATGCAGAACACTCCAGTGGGCAGCTCTCTATTCAACACCCTCTGCATCAGCTTTTGTCTCTAGCTTCCTGTCCTGCTTATATACCTACCCTGACTTTATTAAATGATACAATGGAAAGGTAAGAAAATCAAACTATTCCTACCACAAACTACTCTTGATAATAATATTTTATTTCAGCAACTGAAACTGCAAGTAAGATAGGAGATTTCTAAACCTGCTATAATAGAGTGACCTTCCTACCTACAGAAAAAAATCAAGAGTTCTCACCGGCTTTGAATCCAGTTTGGGATATTAGTTGGACAATGACTTCTGTTGTCTAGCCTTCCAGATCCATTTTATCATTCCCTGAGTATCAGAAGTCTTTGGTGTAGTATGATTTTGAAGGGTAATCTGTTTTATGTGACACAAAGCTACCCTTATAATACCTGATAATCAGAGAGAGTCATAATAAAAGTGGCATCAGAATGACACAGCTTCAATGTAAAGATAGACCTGTACAGAGTGCTGGAGGTCAACTCACTAAGACCTTCAGGTGGTATGAGTCATGGTTCTATCAACGACTAATATAGTGTACAGCTGTATTCTCTTTGTGGCTTAAACATGACTTTACCCTTGAAGATATCTGTGGGGTCTGATTGCCCAAGTTTGAGGTTCATTGGTAGATCCACCTTCACTGGCAGCCATTAGGCTCTTGTTTCTCTACTTGCTAGAGCTTTGCCATTAGACTGATATTTCTGATGTTCCACAACATACTTGACTTCGACAGCCTCTTTCTCCTAGCATTTAGTTCGATGCTGAGAGTGTATCTTTGTACTATGGGGACTAGTCTTCACGTGTATATCTAAGGCTTGTGTTTGCCCTTTCTCATATTAACACACACAGTACACATAATTTGGCTAGAATATTATCCACCCCAGTTCGATACAAACCACAATTTTGGAAGCACTCGGCAATATCCCTAGTTCTAAAGACCATTAAGTTAACTGTGGCTGGCAGGGACTGCTGCTTCATGACTAAGGAAAGTTCACAAAGATAGGTCTGATGAATACCTCTCACACTGATGTGAAACCAACACCAACCTCAATGCTTAGATATGTAAGCGACATCTAAATCTACTCACCCCTTCTGTCTGGTCAAGACCTCTACAGTGAATTCACAAGAAAGAACCTCCACTACTTAACATTTAGTTATAGGGTTGAACACATCCTCCTTTTTTCTATATGGTATAATTTTAGAAGTAGTTAGATTTTGTTTCGTTGTTAATAAAATTCTTCGTATTTTAACCTCTATTGTTGTATTTGTCTATTTTATTAACTTTTGTGATTACAGGACCTATAAAATCACTTACCTCTTTTTCTCTCTAATACTTAGGATTTATAGCTAAGGAAACTAAAAGGAACATGTACCATCAGGTATTGTGTGTGTTAGCTGTTGACACTGAGTACTGTAATGATGATTTTGGTTAATAAGTGCTATGGCCTAATCCAAGATTATGCACAACTTCTTTGAACTCAAATGGACATGAGTAAAGACAAGGTGTTTGGATTCTCTAAGAAGTAGGGTTAACATGTTGCTGAGGTAAGAAAAGAAAAATGTAATTAATGACAGGCAGCCACATGGAGACTAGCCCATGAGATAGCTGTAGCCCATAATTCACTTTTACTCTTACTGTATCAAAAATAGGAGCAACATGTGACTCATTGAAGGGCCTCGAGTTCTCCACCATTAGATGTCCATGGATGAGAACATGTGTTACAGGCAGTAAATTCTCTTTTCAACACTTGATCTGCAGCCATACTTTGGAGCCCTGTTTTCATGCCCCTGCTTAAGAGCTTTGCTTAACCATATATAGAAGTCAGGGAAAAGAATTATCTTTGTTTATTTTTCCAAACCCAATGGAAATCACATATCCAATGTGTTCTTATGGTACTTATTTGGTGACCATAAAACTATCAGTTGGGCAAGCACACTCAGATCCGTTCCAAGCAAAACCTATCTCTGTTTGGTGTCATAGATCTTTGTTATTTCCTTATGGAGAACTATTTTACATGAGGTTTCTATCTTAATTAAAGTAACGTTTTAATATTATTTTTAGATAGTAAATTAAAGGGAGGAGGCTAAAGGCATATAGACATAATATTCAGAAACACAACATTGTGTTGATAAAATTTTTAACAAGGAACCAAGGAAATGTCAAGAGAGCAATTTTACCTGCACTAGTCATAAAGTGAAGGTTTCAGAGCCACAAAATACGTTGATTTGAATGACATTTAAACAAGAAAATAAACTGGTATTTACCTAGTATCTTGTAGTCTTATTAAAACGCATTCACTGTCACTCAAACAGTAAGATGGTTTTATTTATATTTCCTACGCAAATTGATGCTAGCACATGGTGATTGTGTCACTTTCATTATATTTCCCAGCTTTAGAAACAATGAATTCTTGGGATGTCTCAGATATCTCCCCCTGCTCACACAGTTCATAAATCAGAGACCTAGGGTTCACAACCTTTACCTAATGCATTCTAAACTAGTCTTCTTAGAACCACACCAGATTGATCACTCTTTGAAAGTTTCTTATTGATATCAGTTCTGTGAATGAACTAATATGTGATTGTAAACAAAATTCATAAACACTCAAAAATATAAAATAAAGCCTGCATCCACTATAGAAGAATATACTTTTTCTTTCCTTTTCTCCATGAGCCTTGTTAGAGGTCTGTGCATATTGCAAATCTTTTATTACTCATTTGAAAACCAGCCCTTGACCTGGATCTTCTCCTGCTGTGATATTTATTTGAATTTGTTCTTCTTTCATTTACACTATGCTTTTTATACCTTGCCTATGTTTTGACCTGCATTTTGTCTTTCAAAAAGATATAGTCGTGCGTCAGCCCTGGAATTTATGAATGGAAGCTTTATGTGTGTATAGACACTTGGCAGATGTGATTAGAATTTAACTTAGCAGGACACTTGCTGATCTCAAGTGACTAGACACTTAATTAAGAAGAGAGAGACAAAGATACAGACACAGTGAAGATGGACCTGTGATGACTGAGGTAGAGATTAGAATTATGAGACTAAATAACAAAGAATGCTAAGAATTGCTGACATCATGGGAATCATGGACAGAGCAGAGGAAAGATTTTCTCCTGAGTCTTCCAAAACATAGAGTGAACACATACAATCCATGGATCTTATACTTAAGACTCTCAACGGTGTAAAAAAAACAAAAAAACAAAAACACAACAACAACAAAAACCTCCTCCTTCATAGAACTATGTATCTTATGAAAGCTTTAGCAAATTTGATAAAATTATGACTCTTCAATTTTAAGTTACACTTCACTTTTTGCTGAAAATGAAAATCACAGTGTACTTTTAAAGAAATGTGTTATTTAAACATATCATCTGTGGAGGATTGCACTGTGAACATCTTTAATTCCAGCACTCAGGAGAAAGAGACAGACATATTTCTGTGAGTTTGAAACCAGTGTGCTCCACATAGCAACTTCTAGGCAATCTATGGTGACGCACTAATAATCTCCAAAAATTAATATATAATTTAATTTGAGATCATTAAGTGACAATGATGATTATTACCATTTCCTAAAAATGAATCATTACTTTCTGTTAAGTACATTCAAGGTCTATAGAAATGGTTTAATAGTTAAGAGCATGGACTGCTCTTACAGAGGACCCAGGCTCAATTCCCAGTAGCAGTATGGAAGCTCACAGCCATCTACAAATCTTGTCCCAGGTAATTTGACAACTTCTGGCCTTCACGGGCACTGCACACATATGGTACACAGACATACATATAGTAATATGTTCATGCACATAAAATAAAAAGTAAAATATATCTTTTAAAAAAAGAGCATTCAGGTCCTCTCTAGATATTTTGAAAGGTACATTTTATTATTCATATTCAATTATTTTGAAATAAATTGAATGCCAGCTCTTTCATCTTATCTGACCACAATTTTTTTCTGCTGACCAAAATATCTTGTTCATCTTGCTCTTACATCTTTAATAAGCATTTTTCCATTCTCAAATTTTATGAGTTCAATTTTGTTTTAAGTTCTCCCAAGTTACAATGAAGTTCAGTAAAACCTTCCAGATACATAACTTTTAAACCTAGTCTTCCTCTTCTTCTTCTTGGCTTTTTTGGACATAATATAATTCATAAATCTTTGTTATCAAAAAACTGCTCTGAGGAATCAAACACATAGATTGTTCTTCATACATTTTTAGTGAAATATTTCAAAAAAATTTGGAAAATAAAATTTATGGGGTATCATTCCGTCTGACAAAATGACCAACAAAAGCAACTTTGGAAGAAAGGTTTTATTTAGCTCAGGGTTTTAGAATACAGTTCAGCATGATGGATGAGCCATGCTAGCATGAGCTTGGGGTGAAAGGAGGCACTGAACCAATTCTTAAAAAGCAGAGAGAGATGACTGCTGGTGCTTAGCTTCTCCTTCTTATTCTCTTTAGGACTGCAGCCCATTAAATAGGGCCATCCACATTTAGGATGGCTCTTTCCTCCTGTTAAACTTTTCTGAAAACAACTTAGTAGACATAAACTGTTTGTGCCCAAGATTGTTCTACATCCCCTCAAGTTAAAAAGGAATATTGATTAACACAGTATCTTGGTAGTCGCAGCAATTTGACATCACTCTTTTTGCCTTTCAACTGTTCTAGCAACACCCCAGCTTATTAATTTACTTGAATTTTCTTTTAGAGAACCATTTAATTATAGCTTTCAACTTCTTATTGTTAATGGGGGAATTCAGAAAAACATGAAGCATCTACTTCAGAACTTGTATTTTGTTTTGTTTTGATTTGATTTGGTTTTGCTCACGTTATAAAACAAAACATGTATAATGAATAAGAAAAAAAGTCTGTCTTAAACATTGCAAATGTATTGTGATCATAGAAAAATCTGATTCATGATACTGATTCATTCTAATTAATGAAATAATTTCTTAACACATCATCCTTATTATAAATTAAAGGATTTTCTTATTTTTATGGCTAAGAAATATCCCATCATGTATACACAACCTACTTTCCTATTCCATTCCTCTTCCCAGGAACTCGTGAGTGATTGCATACATTGTTTATTATGGCACACAAGTATATGTATGCCATAAGAATAACTTAAATTTCTTTGAATTGACATACAGTATTGGATTAGAAAATATGCTATTTTCCAAAATAGCTACACGAATCTATAATGCTTTCTATAGTGTTTAAAATCCCTTTCTTCTCATCCTCAATGATATTTTCAGCTTTTTAGTTTGTTGATAAGTATCATTCTCCAAGGTATTAAATGATATGTTATTTTGCCTTAACTAACATTTTATTGCAATTGATGAGGTTGAACAATTTTTTTTTATAGATCCATCAACTACTAACCTCTCTTATTTTGAAAACTTCAGTTCTTTTTTCCCCCTCCTTAAACTGCTATGTTGGTAATATTTGAAAGTATACTGTAATACCTTTCTAGGTATCAAAGGACAAGTTTCTTCTTTTCCCATTTTGACATGAAACTAGCTATGTGTTTATTAACTTTCTGAAAAAAAATATAGGCAATAGAAATTTCATATGGTCTCTTTGAGACTGTTTTCAATGTAACAGTAAATTAATTCACAATTGTCTTCTACTTACGTGTCAGTTGGACTAGATAGTCTGTGTTCTACCAATTCCATAATCACAGAGATTTTGTAAGCAAAGTATAATTTCCCCAATATCATAGATTACAGTAGATTTTGCAATATTAGAATTAGGAACAGGAAAGCCAAAGTTCTAATTAATGAATTTCTTTCCCTAAGTTTTTCTTGGGTTGTTTGTTTGTTTGTTTGTTTGTTTTTCCTCTGAGAAAACGTGTCTGTTACCCACCAGGTTTTATTTTAAATTGTCAGTTTTTCACTAAGTTTGAGAAGTTCTGATAAAACAGGACAGTGTTTTCAGGGTATAGGTTAGGAGATAGTACAGTGAAGTAAGTAGCTCTGAGAAGCAAAGTAAACATGACAGAGTTGTTTGATTGTTTGTTTGTTTGTTTGATTGTTTGTTTGTTTGTTTGTTTTTGAGACAGGGAATATCTGTGTCACCATGGCTGTCCTGCAGCTCATAGAGATCCTCCTACCTCTGTCCCCAGTGCTGGATTTAAAGGCATGCACCATCACCACCCAGCCATAAAGTAATTTTTAATATGATGCTATCTTAAAGATTTGTTGCTAGAGTTCAGTTTTATTTCATATAGTTCTAGAAGCTAGAACATGCATGACCAAGTTAGTGGCAGAGTCTACATCTTAAGATATCCTGGTTCTTTACATCCATGCTGATATGGTGCTAATGTGGTGGAGGGTACTAATATGATGCTCCCATCTGACAGGCAGGACAAGAATACAAAAGGTGTTCTTCATGATTTAATTGTCTCATAGTTGCCTCATCTATTTTAAAATCTTTTTCCCCTTTTTTAGATAATAATATAATTATGTAATTCCTTCTCCCTTTTCTCCCTTTCTTGCTTTTTAAAAAATTCACAGGATATTTATTTATCTGCTCTAACCTCCACTCACCCCCAGATTTGTTTCCTCTTAAAAAGAGAGCAGGCCTAAAAGTTATAACAGTCAAAGAAGACAAAACAAGATAAAGTAAGAGGAGGCAAATGCTCTCATACTGAAGCTGGACAAGGCAACTCAATATGAGGAACAGAGCCCCAAGAGCAAGTGAAGAGCAGAGACACTCCTGCTTCCCATACTTGGAGTCCTGCAAAACTACCAAGCCAAGATCCATACCATTATTATTATTATTATTATTATTATTATTATTATTATTATTATTATTAATTTTAGTTACATGGATGCGCCTCATCCCTTAATTTTGTAGTATTGACTAAGATTTTTTATTATGACTTTTGTGGGAAGAGAAACATTCAAGCCATATAATAAACAAACAAACAAACAAACAAATACTGACTTAATTTTACTGACTTTTGGGTAAGCATAACTCATAATTAAGAAAATGGATTCTAAAGAACTTAGTTTCCCTGATAAGGTGTTAGTAAAATTGGGTGGTTACTGTGAAAGAGTGTTGGAATGTCAAATCGCATTAAAAGTAGTTCTGGTTGATTTAGTCTTTAGGTCAAAATTTTATTGAATGTGCAAAATTTAGCTAAGCATTCCTTATCAATAGGTTAGTATACATGTACAACAAACAAAACTCTGCCTTTATAAATTTATTTTTATTTTTGTTTTTAATTTTTTAGATATTTTCTTCATTTACATTTCAAATGCTATCCCAAAAGTCCCCTATACCTTCCTCCACCCTGCTCTCCTACCCACCCATTCCTATTTCTTGGCCCTGGCATTCCCCTGTACTGGGGCATATAAAGTTTGCTAGACCAAGGGGCCTGTCTTCCCAATAATGGCCAACTAGGCCATCCTCTAATACATATGCAGCTAGAGACAAGAGCTCTGGGGGTTCTGATTAGTTCATATTGTTGTTTCACCTATAGGTTTGCAGACCCCTTCCGCTCTTGGGCATTCTCCATTTTTATCTCTATATCTATATCTATCTATCTATCTATCTATCTATCTATCTATCTATCTATCTATCTATCTATGAATGAATGTTACGGTTTCCATAAGTAGAGCATGCATTTCCATGGCTCATTTCAAGGCATTGATCTTATTTTAGGAAAGACCTTATGGAAAAGGATTGATATTCAGGCATTTGGGAGAAGAATGAAATCTACCACAGGCCTGGGCATAAGACCATAGAGATACTAAGACAGGACAGAGGGCTGAGGGTAAAGAGAGATATTTTGCTAGGGACCAAGGTAGAGTGATTCCCAGGGACGAGAATATTTCTGAGAGATCCAAATGCAAAGCCTCTTGGATGCTGTTTTTCCAAGTGCAACACAATTTTCAGTTATTTAATTTTCTTTCCCTAAATTTGCACAGCATCACATATGAAATTATCTCCCTCGACCCCAGATAAAGTTTTGATTCTTTCAAATGTAAAGTGGCTCCGGGAGCTTTTTTTATATGCAACCTGAGAACATTTAGAACCTGCAGCTGAATTTAGATTTTTCTAAACAGGGAAGTTTTCTAAACAGTTTTCTAAACTGGTAATAATAAAAGCATAAATGGCATTTTATGATCACGCCTGAGCTAAAATCACGATCGTTTTAGGGAGTTGAGTCAAAAAAAAAAAAAAAATCAATGTGAAACACTAGCAGGGCTGCTTCTTTTAGATTTTATTGTCCACAGTGAATCAATTAGACATCACCAAAGTAACTAGTGTGCATACAACATAAAAGTACTTTTCATTAGCTGCTTTACTCTTAGTCCCCACACCATTGTGAGGAAAACCTGCATGATTATGGCATACTTTTCCAATATATCTCATCCAGTTCACACACTTAAATTTATAATTTTTTTTCATCTCCAGTATTGAAGCCAATTACCCATGTATGTTTCAGACTTAATTCTAGCAATACTGAGAGCCGTTAGATCAACTCAGTAAAACATCGAATGACTAAATAAAGACTCTTTATAATATATCTGACGTTGGTTGCTCTTTCTGGAGCTGTGCGGCTGTAAAGGACAATGTTGTTGTTTCCTGGCTTCAAAATGTTTATTTTTTACGTCATGTAAATGTAGGGACAGAGATTTCTTAAAGATTTTGTTTCAACACCGATAGTTAACATGTGTCAGGGAGAAGAGCTGGAGAAATGGCTCACTGCATAGGAGTATCTGAGTCTCTTTTTTTTTTTCCCCTTTGAATGTATAATTTATTTGAAATGACTCATTTTTTTTAACAAGACAGGATTTTATAATCTCCCGAGGAACACAAAGCAAAATGAAAACTGCTGCCATCATGTTCTCATAGACATTGGTTCAGTAATCTCTAATGAAGCAGTTTTGAAATTTTCTTTTTCACTGCTGAGAGAAGAAAGTCACAACAGTGCTAAGACAGGGAAGTGTGTACAGATAGAAGAATAATCAGAAGACAGCAGATAGTCATGTTGGTATTGGAACATTAATAAATAATAAACAAGGCTCCTCATCTTTCTGTAGTTGGCCCTACAGCCATGCACATATAGGCAGCAGTAAATAGACTCAGCATTTCAGAAAGAGAAAGCACATGTGCGAGGGAGGAGATGAAAACTGCAAAGGGACTAAGGCAGAGACTGAAGGTAAAGACATAGGAGATGGATTTGAATAAAACTCATGACATGACTGTTTGGACTTATAAATAAAAACCCAACTTTCACAAAATTTCATCCTAAGCAAGAGGGGAAGAGTTCACAAATACTAATGGAATCTGTGGAGGTAGGAAGTGTATGAGGAATGGAGGAGATTAACTGGGAACTTCTCACTATTTGGAAAATAAAAGTTCTAAATAAAATGATGAGGGTTATTTTGTTTTGTTTTTTGTTTGTTTGTTTTTTGTTTCATTGTTTGTTTTTTGTTTTGTTTGTTTTTTGTTTTGTTTTGTTTTTGTTTGTTTGTTTCAAGACAAGGTTTCTCTGTGTATATCTGGCTGTCCTGGAACTCACTGTGTAGACCAGGCCAGCCTCCAACTCAGAAATCCACCTGCCTCTGCCTCGCAAATGATGGGATTAAAGACATGTGCTACTGCTGCCTGGCTCAAAAAAATGAGTTCTAATATGGAAGCATAATAGATAGATGATAGATAGATAGATAGATAGATAGATGTGATTACAATAAATTAAAATATTCTGTTTTTCAATATGACTAATAATTTGAAGGATAAATTTAAGGAAAGCATTTACTTTATAACTATGCTGATCACCATTGGTATACAAGCTCTTTGGCTAACTCTGATAATACAGTACTGAAAAAGAAATTGGATATTCCTTTAGATTTTTATTAAGGACACAAAAATATAATAAAAGAAATAGAAATGATCTACTATAATTCAGAATTTCATAGACTATGTGTTCATGGGATCCCAAAGTAATCATTAAATAATATCATTTAAATTTAAAAGTGTACATAAGCAAACACACATACAGATGCACAGCTACCTGTCAAAAACTTTGAAAGTGAATGGTCATATTTCAGTATATAGATAACTAGGCTACAGCCTGCTGCTGCTGAAGAAGCTGAATCATAGTTTAGCTAGTGTCAGGCTGACTATAAGGGTTAATTACCTCTAAGGAATGAAGACGTTTTAGTTTTAATATCAGGTCAATGGCTTCATATAGCTAATTAGATCACTCTAGCTAATCAGAGAATAGACCAAACATCATCCAGCAACTAATGGAAATGGATGCAAAGGCCAATGGTCAAACATTAGATTGAGCTTAGGGCAACATATAGAATAGTTTGGGCAAGAATGAAGGAGCTTGAAGTGTTGAAGGAACAAAATAAGACCTACAGAGTCAACTAACCTGGGCCTATTGGGGCGCACAGAGACTAAACTACCAACCAAAGAGGATGAGTTTAGTCTTGCTACAACTTGGCCAGATAGTACCCATGAAGAAGTGGAATTCCCATCTCTGAGGAGAAAAAGTAATGGGAAGAAACAGGGTATGAGGGTGGAACTGTGAGGAAAAGAGGTAGGGGGTCTACCATAGGGATATAAAGTGAATTAAACAATTAGAGGTTCTTATTGACTCTGGGCTGTGTATGAATTTACTGGTTTTTTAAGCAAAAGGAATCGGCATGTTGTACGATATTAGTCTCCCTTGTAATTAGTTGTTCAACCTATATTAACTTTTCCATTTTGCTTAGTCTTTGCTTTTTTCACACATTGAATAAATGTTATATTGAATGAGGGTCTGAGTCTTATTCCCCAGTACCCACATAAAACTTGGGCAAGTTCAAAGGTGAGATTATAATCCTATCATTGGGAGGAGAGGCAGGCTGATCTCAGGAACTCCTTGGCTTGCCAGGATTTCTAACATGGTGAAGTTGCAGTTCAGTGAGAGATCCTGTCTCAATAGAATTTATGGAAAGTATAAATGGAGTCCTCTTCTGGCTTCAAATGTGTGCATTTATGCATACATTTGCACATACATAGACATGAACACATGTACTACATAGAAAACACATGGTGATGATGTTGATGGTGGTCGTGCTGTTAAGAAACTGTAGGAAGCACACCAATCCCCTGGGAATCATATATATATATATATATATATATATATATATATATATATATATATATATATATATTCACCCCTCCTTCGCATCATGAAGAAGGAGAACGATTGGAACCCCAGTTTCATGGGCCACTAACCTAACCAGAATGTGATGACATTGATCTGACACACACATGACAAAAGTTTCTGAGAGCTTTGGGAGTGAACTTTTAATAGCAAAGACTTATACTAACATGAGATCTGAGAGCAGGGCCTGCCTCATAAGCCCTTAGGTGGTTAGTAAAGAGAGTAGGAGCAAGAAGAGGAGAATAAAGCACAAGTCAAACAAAACTAACAGCTGAAAGTCACAAAAGAGATCAAAAGAGAACACAGATTATGCAAAAATGTCATTCATCATTACCAGAATATAAGAAACAAACAAACAAACAAACAAACAAAATTTATTTGCAGGTGTTAAAATTATGATTACCAAATGCACAATTAATAAACAGACAGAATGCTAGAGAACACAATGGAAAGAGATGCTAAACCAGAAAAACTTCTTGAACTTTTGATAACCGAGATGTATCAATGGGTTATGAATCAGACAGAGTCAAGAGAAGAAGTAGGAGAAACAGTTCAAAGAAAGGAAGGATGAACAAATTCGTTAGATGTGAGAACCCAATCTGATATATGAGTATATTAGTCTTGGCTCTCCATTGACACTGAATAAACACAGCTAGGTAAATAGATGACATGGGATTTTGTAGAATTTACCCAGAGTCTTATGGAGACAGATTTCACTGATAAGCTGTTTGCAAGTTGGAAAACCAAGGATGCTGAAACACATCTCAATCCAAATTAAAGGACTCAGTGCCATGGATGCTGAGGGTGAGAATGTCAGGCATAAAAATCACCTTGGTACTTTAGTCAGTATGAGGTATGTGATTGTATCAAAGTCCCAAGGCCCATAGGAAACGCAGTGTCAACATACGAAGGCAGCAAAGGAGTGCTATGAGAAGCTGCGCAGGGAAGAGGCTCATGCTTCCTCCACTCTGTAATCCCCGCTGGAATCTTAACTCATTTGGTGAAGCCAAATCACAGAGAAAGTGGCTCTTTCTTTGTCCCATTTAACAACTTACATCTCCTCTAAACTCCCTAGCCATATCACTAAAAATGATTTACCAGCTTTCCACCTCTGCCCTATTTCAATAAATGTAAATCCTGAAAGCAATCACACAAGTAGGTTCCATAATATCAAAGAATGGATTAGAATGAATGAATCACAGGACTTAGAATACTATGGCACGAAGAAGACTCATTCACTCTTTGATCACCCCCCCCCCACACACACACACACACACATGTTATACTTCTGGAAGCACTGATCTCATCAACAGTTCTCTTCTAGTAACTGTTGATTTTCAAATTCTAAAAGGCATCAGTTTTCAGCCAAATTGTTAGAGTAGGTGATATCACACAAATATATTAATGTATAGCACCTTTGCTTTCTTTGAGCACACCCTTCCTATCTTAAAGGCGCACTTATCAATTTCATCATTTCCTCCAGAGGTCAGGCTGGTTATGTTATTCTCATCACTGTATCCCTGATGGCAAGTACTCTTCCTTAGAACGTGAGTGATGTATAACAGACTGAGTGAAGAAAGCTTACAGCCTATATTCTTCAGCTTCTTGAGTTGCTGAGATCAGATGCCTATAGCACCAGGCTCAGCTTAAACATCTCTCTCTCTCTCTCTCTCTCTCTCTCTCTCTCTCTCTCTCTCTCTCTCTCTGTCTCCCTTTATCTCTTTCCATATATATACTCAAATTCTGACCAAAGCCTTCTACAACATCCATTCAGTGTCACAGACATAAAATTTACTTATTTTTCTGGAAAAAAATATATACAGAAGGAAATCAGTCCTCTCGATGAACACAGTTTATTGTGGAAATCGAAGATTTATTTATGAGAATTTATTATAAAAGTATTATGAGCATTCTCCAAAATAACAAGAAGTCATAGAATTGGAGATTAGGTTTTAAGCTGTCATGCACTTAAATTCTTATTTCAACATCTTTTTTTTCTTTGAGAAACTTTCAAAACATGCCAACAACTTAACTAAATCTGTCCATATGTGTTTTTTTAATACAAGTTATACAAAATTACATTTTAAGACAGGAGATATTGTTATTGATTACCCTTATGAATATACTTAATTTTCAAGGGTTTCTACAGAAGATCTAATTTTTCTTGAGAGAGAGAGAGAGAGAGAGAGAGAGAGAGAGAGAGAGAGACAAAGGACAGAGAGACAGAGAGACAGAGAGACACAAACAGAGTCAGGAGAGAAAAACAGAGACCTAGTCAGACAGAAAGACAGAAGAAAGTGACAGAGAGATTTCTTTTGTGTGACAAGACACATCTCCACAAGTAGATTTTTTAATGAAATGTATAGACTTAGAATTCACATTATAACATATGCATAAGGATCATGCCTTGGACAAATGCTAGCATTAGAGAATGCTTAGCACTATACTTTTCTATTCCAACCTTTACCACATCAGTGACAAATGTGGGACTCATACTTGTCATATGGTCCAAGCTGTCTCAAAATGGTGATAGCTCTCTCTGGAGACCCAGCTATACCAAAGATGCTCTACTATATCACAAAAACACTTGTAAAACTATATTCATAGTAGCTTTATTCCTAATTGCCAGTTTTTGGAAACAACCTACATGTTCCTCAACCAAACAATTTTTAAGAAAATTTGGTAGCTCTACACAGAGGAATACTATTCAGAAAAAAAAAAAAAAAAAAAAATTCTAGAATTTTTAGGTCAATGGATTGAACTACAAAATATCACCTAGAGTAAGGTATCCTAGGCCCAAAACAAAACAGGAAGGTATGCTATATATACATTTATAAGTGGATATTAGACATAAATTCCAGGACACCAGGCTACAATCCAAACTCCAAGGATATTAAGTGAAAAGGAGATCCCAAGGGAAGATGCTTGAATCTTATGTATAAGGGGAAATAAAACAGAATGCTGAACTAGATGAAGGCAGAGACCTGGGTAGGAGAGGGATAGGAAGGGCAAAAAAGGTGGGGATCAGGAGTGTGGAGTTAGGGAAGGCTTGGAGAGAGAATGAAAAAATAGTGGGAAGGAGTATCTGGGACAGGGGAGGCTTCTGGGAGTTTATGGGGATGACCTTAGCTAAGATCTGTCAGTGGGTGATATGGAGCCTGTAGCCAGGATGGACATACAGTAGAGGAAGGGAGCCACAAACCCATCCACAAGAACTTCAAAGCAAAATGCAAGGCTTTTGATATAGCAGAGGTTGAAGGAATATTCAACCAATGACTGGTCAAACTTGAGACCCACCCAATGGAGAAGACCCACCGCTGATACTATTAATGATACTCTGCTATGTTTGTAGCCAGGAGTCTTCTGAGAGGCTTCAGTCATCATCTGGTGAAAACAAATAACCACACCACAGCCAAACATCGGAAGGAGCTTGCTGTGTCTTTTGAAAGAGTGAGAAGAAGAGGTAGAATTGAATGAGCTACAAGGATAAAGGAAAAACAAAACAAAACAAAAAAAAAAAAACCAAAACCCTACAGAGTACACTAATATGGGCCTGTGGAGACTCAGAGACTCAACTACCAACCAAAAAGCATCCCTGGGCTAGATCTTGGCCTCCTAAACAGATGTAGCACATGTGCAGCTTGTTGTGTATGTGGGTTCCCTGACAATTAGAGTGGGATTGTTTCTGACTCCGTTGCCCGTCTTTGGATGCCTTTCCCACAGTGGAGCGGCTTTGTGTGAACGCAGTGGGAGAGGGTGCGCTTAGTCCTGCTGCAACTTAATGTACCGGGGTCTGTGGGTACCCGTGGGTGTCCCCTTTTCTCCGAGGCAACGGAGATGGGTCATGGGGTGAGCAGTTCTGAGGGTTAGACTGTGAGGAGTGGTGAGAGGAGGGCTGCGGTCAGGTTGTAAAGTGAACAAAACAGTAAATTAAGGAGAAAAAAAAAAGCATTTAAGGGATTTGGGTTTTGCTTGAAGGTAACAAATGATTTTAAGAGGAGAACAAGTGAGAGAGAGAGAAAGAAGAGAGAGGGGAGGACAGGGGGAGGCGAAGGCATTTTTACTGTTCCAACAAAGCGCTTTGGCTGCAGAATGTCCATAGAAGGAACTAGAGAGACACTGGTGTCAGAAGGAACAGATGGGACAGAAGTACAAATGCTTATGTAGAATTTTCTTTATACAATCCCAGTGTATTCATTGCCAGCTCTGCATGAGGCACTCTGCTTGCCAACTCGGATGCAAACAAACCTAGAGAGAGCTCATAAAGTGTTTGAGGAGAAGTACCGGCTATCCCTCCAAGTGACACCAATGGTACACACAGCTTGTGTAACTCAAGGGGCAGGACAGGTCTTGAGAGGACAGATGGTGGAATGATGTCATCAAGTCTTAAGACTCACTTGACTAATGGCATTGTCCTGTGGCTTCAAAAAGAGCAGTGGCCTAAGTGCTGCTTAGATGTAAAATACAAAATACAGCAAGCAAGAGCTCAGGAGTAGCATCCAGCCCTGCTCTTCTGCTTCCCTCCTCTTTACAAATTGCTCCTACTCTCAATTTTAAAGCCTGAAGAGGTGTCTTCTAAGTTTAGCATGATATATCCCAATGGTTTAGATACTTCCCATGTTCAATCTCTTTTCCAGAACATCCGTCACTATGATCAGATAACTGAGAAACCTAAGACCGGGTTGTATTTTATGTAACACATATCTTTAGAACACTAAACACTTAAACAATTGGCTCCCAGGGAAAAGTGACAATGTTTTCACGTAGATTACTTTCTACTAAGCAGAGATTGATTGCAAATACATGTGATTTTTATGTTTTTATTATTTTAATTATCATAGGAGAATTGGATTAGGACAATGGGGAATTTACTTGAGACCTTACATTTGAAAGAGAAACTCTCTGAGAAGTTAACAAGATGTGTTCATTCAAGTACACTTGGGAGCCGGGTCCAGAGTATTGAGGGAGCTGAAGGAGGCACATGCTCTTGGTTGAGCAAAGAGATGTGGCCAAGTAGTCTGGATTTGCATGAATAGAGGAAGAATGGTATGGTTAGACATGTGAAAGGGTGTGGTTCCATTGGTAGAGCATAGCCCTAGTGTGGAGGAAACCCTGGATTCAACCTCCAGTAACCTCTACTTTGGATATGCCTCTCATCCAAGCATTCTTGACATAGAAGGAGGAAAATTACAAGTACAGGGTCATCCTCAACTCCATAGCAAATTTGAAGCCAACCTGTTAAATAAGCCCTTTTCTCAAAATGAACAGAAACAGTGACTACTATTCAAGCATGAGGGATAGTCTGCTCATTGTCTAAGTTAGACTCATCTGTGGATTTTGGATTTAACTTTGACTTGGTCTTTGTTCCATTGAGTAATATTTTTTTTACTAGATATTTACTTTATTTACATTTCAAATGCTTTCCCATTTCCTGGTTTCCTGTCTGAAAACCCCCTATCCCCTCCCATTCTCCTGCTCACCAACCCATCCACACCTGCTTTCTGAACCTGGCATTACCCTACACTGGGGCATAGAGCCTTCCCAGGACCAAGGGCCTCTTCTCCCATTGATGATCAACTAGGCCATCCTCTGCTACCTATGCAGATGGAGCCATGAGTTCCACCATGTGTACTCTTTGGTTGGTGATTTAGTCCCTGTGATCTCTGGGGTACTGATCAGTTCATATTGTTGTTCCTCCTATGGGGCTGCAAACCCCTTTAGCTCCTTGGGTCCTTTCTCTAGATCCTTCATTGGAGACCCTGTAATCAATCCAATGGTAGGCTGTGAGGATCCACCTCTGTATTTGTCAGGCAATGGTAGAGCTTCTCCAGAGACATCTATAGCAGGTTTCTGTCAGTAAACACTTGTTGGCATTCAAAAATGTGTCTGGGTTTGGCGATTGTATGTGGGATGGATCCCCAGGTGGGTCAGACTCTGGATGGTCATTCCTTAAGTCTCTGTTCCACACTTTGTCTTTTGAACTCATTCCATGGGTATTTTGTTCCCTGTAATTTTCAAAAGCACAGTAAAATCCCCTCTCTGCAGGGTTCTAATGCATGCTCTTCTGGGGAGACTCTGCAAGAGGAAAATGGATCAGGAAGATTAAGTAGAAGCTACTTCAATTACCTGAGGCCACTGTTTTCTTAGACTTCTACATTTAGTGATCTAGAAATCTAGTGGATACAAGTTAAGTGTCATTTGTCACTGATAACAGATATCCATCAAACCCAGAATAATGTTACAAGGGACACAGACAACTTCTTACTTCTTAATTGCTGAGGCATAGGCAAAACTGAGGCCAAGCAAATTAATCAAAATGAGCTAATAAAACCTGTGAAAATGTAAAGAGAAGACAATTGCAAGTTGCCCCCTTGCATTGAAATTCCTTCCTATTATATCCTTGTGTGCGATAGTAAACGTAATGAAATAATTATAAGGAAACAAAACAGAAAGTTTTATACATCATTTCTAATTTAACCATGAAAAATCTTTTTAAAAAATCTTAAAGACCATACAATTTTAGAATATTAAAAAAATAGAAAAATAATAAAAACATTGCTGTTGATTTATGAAATTTAATACTCCAACACTTCTCATTGCCACAATGAAATAATAGGCACTTAAATAAAGGCAAAGTTTTTATTTGCTTCACAGTTTTGTACACTCAAGTGCATGATCAAGTACATGGTCCTCTGTCTTGGAACTTGTTGCCAGACAACAGAATCAGTGTGGGTATGGATATCTGTGTGTAGGTAAGGAGGTTGGTCCTTATGACTTTCATTTACTGTTAACAACTCAACTGATAGTTATCTAGAGGAAACATCTCTAGGAATATCTGAAGGTGCTTGCAGAAATCTTTATTGTAGAGGGAGTAGCTTACACTTTGAATAAGGGTGTTACTGTCTCATGAGGAATGGATTCAAAACAAAGAAAGGCCAATATGTGTCTGTCTGTGAACAGAGTAAAATCTGCTGCTCCACTTTCTGCCTCCCTTACCATAAAGGACTTGAACAGCTCAAACAATGAACCAAAATATATTCATCTTTTCTGAAATTAATTAAAATTCAATAGCATTTTCCTTTTTCTTCTTCCAACCCTTCGCATCCACTCCTTTTTCTCTCTCTCAAATACTGTACCTCTACTTGTTTAACTGCTTTTGGCACATTGACAAATACACACACAAACACATATAAAATACGTAAATATAACTTATTTAGTACATATAAACTTTTGAGTATATTATTTCAGGGCTAATCACATGGTATTAGATTGTCAATTTGTGGGATTTTCCCTTGGAAAGGCTGTTTCTCAAGCTCTCAAAATTTCTTCCTTATCTTTCTGGGGTCCTTTGTGGAAAGTTGAGGCCATGTGAGATTTTACTGTTTCATATTATCATGCCAATTGTTGTCACACTTGTTCAGTCTTGTTTAGTCATTTGATGATATTTTGTGTATGTAGCTTCTCAGGTATTTCTAGGAGACCCGAATCCCACAACAGATTTAGAGTTCCTATGGCTTTTAAAACCTTTCTTACCACTCTCTGATTCATGAGCCCTATATAGAGAAATCATGATAGTCAGTTGTTCTTGACATATTAATCTGGTATGCTTTTCTATACTGGTCTTTGTCTCCTGCAAGATGTTTCTTTGAAGATGGGTCAGGACAATATATATATATATATATATATATATATATATATATATATATATGGATAAATATTTAGAATATATATAGGGAATACTCTAGTTTAATAAAGTGGCCGAAACCTCAAAGATCTTTGTACTTACAAGCTCCAGGTAGTTGGCTAGTTTTCCAGTATGAGACATGATTTCCTTCATTTTGAGTTTGTCTTAAGTCTAATTAGAGAGCCGCTGGTTACTAGAAGGGTATGCATGCCATTATTGAAATCTTTAGTTACTTTTTTGAACATTATCTGTCACAAAAACAAAAATTTCGACAGAATTTTTCTGCCTTGAGCCCGAAAACAGAGAAATTCACTGATATTTGTGACATTTTGAAGGTATGACTACAATGACCTCAGCAGCCCACTTCTAACAACATCATTTAAAGTTCTCAGGACCTTATAGGATTACTACCATGAAGACTAACGGTACTTTCAGTTTCCCACCATAAGCACTAAATCTTTATGGTTGGAAACTTAGGAGATAGTCAGTCAAACCATAGTAGGTTTAAAAAGACATATCACATATTATATTTCATATATTATATATTATACAGTCATATAATTATATATCATATATTTAATATCATTATATTCTTTTATTTATGTGTATGTTTGTGTGCTCTCAGGGGCAAGAGGAAATGAGAACATGTGAATGCTGGTGCCTGTGGAATTCAGAAAACTGCCAGATTCTATGAATCTGGGGTCCCAGTATGTGCATGCCACATGAATTAGGTGCTGAGAAAAGAACGCTAGCCCTCTGTAGGAACATCATGTTCTCCTCAGTACAAAACACTCTTTCCAGCTCCAGTAAACATTTTTTTCTAATAAAATAGCTTATAGAAACTTTGACTACAAAAGCAAATTTGTCACATTAGAACAAAGGTTCTATTTTAAATATAATCTAATTAAATGTTTGAACATCTAATTGCATCTGCCTTACTCTATTGAGCATTCAAAATATATTAATAAAAAATACACACAGCAAAACTCTCAATTAACATAGACAGAAAAAAACAAGATATTCCATGACAAAACCAGATTTACACAATATCTTTACATAAATACAGCCCTATAACAGGTGATACATGGAAAAATCCAACACAAAGGAAAATGGATCCTAGAAAAAGCAAGAAAGTAATATTCTTTCAACAAACCCAAAACAAGATAGCCACACAAACATTATTCCACCTCTAACAACAACAACAACAACAACAACAAGAACAACAAAATACAATAATGGTTCTTTAAGATATATTTGCATGTCAATCCCCTATCTTCTGTAGACACATTTATAGAGTTATTACATGTTTTTAATTTTAATTAAGTTCACACAGCATGTAAATTTAAAAATTAGTCTGAAAAAAAGCCTAGGAAATGGTCTATGAAAGAGTCAGCTCCTATAAGATTTTTTGTTCTCCTCTTGATACCACAAGAGTACACAGTGCTGATAAATGTTACATGTTGAAAGTTTCTAACTTTGGCAATAGAGAACAAATGTTGAATCAACAGTAACTTGAAAGTTGTAAAATCTCTGTGCAAAAGTTGGTTGCTTCCAAATAATTAGGGAGGCGTTTTGCAGAGGCAAAATAAATAAAACCTGGGATAGTATTTATTGCCATTCATATCACTCAGAAGAAAGCAGCAGTCTGTCAGGGTGATGTCAACCATGAGAAATTCCAATTGAGAAGAGTAATCTTTTGAGGAAGATAAAAGTAGTGGAAATATTAGCCCCAAATTGAAATGCTCCTAAAATGCTGTATCGTTAATGAGATGTATATCTCGGAAGAACCAGTTTCACCTGAGCAATCCCAAGAGAACAGGCAAATTACTTTGGCGAGTAAATGCAATTCCACAGCTTTGCTGGGGATAAAAAAAATCACACATATTTGTTTAGGAGTCCGTCTTAGTCATATAACACAGTCTGAACCGTATCCGCAGAAATGTGTGGCAGATAAGGAAGAACGAGGAAGGAGTGCTGCTGTGCTTATAGTGAATGTCCCGGGCACTCAGGAACAGAGGACACTAAAGATTTTAGCTGTGGAGTTAAATGCTCTGTACTGTTAGTCACCAGCTCTCTGGTCTACCTCCAGGCTTTTCTTTAGGGGAGGAAGAACTTATGGTCAGTGGATGTACTCTCTTTCAAGAAAAAAATTGAAAAGTCATGACAAAAATTTTTAGAGGATATTGACATGACAAAAGTCGGAGAGGAAAAATTACTTTCCATTTTTTATTTTATAAATCATCTGTTATTCTGTTTGCACAGACACTTGTGCATAGGTGCACATTGTGGGGCTTGTAGAGGTTAGAGAACAGCCCTGAGGAGTTGGTCTTCTCTATCTCAAAGCAGGGTCTTTTCTATTACTAGGTGCACGTCAGGCTAGCAGGCGGGAAACCTTCCAAGCAATTTTGTCCACATTTTATCTCTCCATAGGAATACTGGGATTACAGATTAATCCCATTGCATCCAGCTTTTTGTGGGTTCTAGTGATTGAGTGAGGTCATCAGACTTGTGTGGTATGCAATTTTACAAGCTGTGTCATCAGACAGGTCAGAAAAATGATGAGTTTTAAGTAAAATTTTATGTAAAACACGTGATAGCTGCAAAAACACCTAATATCTGAATACAAAGTATGTAATGTGAGGCTTTATTTTACATTACTAACAAGATATATGCTATAAAGCTCAAACCCATCAGGTTAAGGGCTCTTTATCAGTTATTACGAGTTTTTGTGAAACTATATCAAATTTTATACACTAAGAAATGTAGTTGGCCATGCTGTTGTGTTTTCCCCACCCTTTTCCCACATGTTCCACTCTCTAATGCTAGAGAGGAGAGAAGCAAGGATAGAGGAAAAGAGGAATTAGGAAAATCTAATTTCTTTGCTTTTGTTTCTTCTCTGACCACAGCTACTAACAAACCACAACCCACCTCTCTAAACAACCAACAATTACCCACCCCCACTGTCTTAGTTAGGGTTTTACTGTTGTGAACAGACACCATGACCAAGGCAATTCTTATAAAAAAACATTTAATTGGCGCTGACTTACAGGTTCAGAGGATCAGTTCTTTATCAACAAGGTGGGAGAATGGCAGTAACCAGGCAGGCATGGCGCAGACAGAGCTGAGAGTTCTACATCTTCATCCAAAGGCTGCTAGTGGAAGACTGTCTTCCAGGCACCTAGGGTGAGGGTCTTAAGCCCACACCCACAGTGACACACCTACTCCAACCAGGTCATACCTATTCCAACAAGGCCATACCTCCAAATGGTGCCACACCCTGGCCCAAGAATATATAAACCATCACACCCAACTATCAGGGCTCTAGCATTTATATACTCTCTGAAAATTTGCAAGAATTCTAAATATCAGACAATTGCAGAATCTCTCTGCAGCTGGCAAAACCCATACCTCTGCTGGAGTTCAGGGAAGTCATAGACAGCTACCAGGGACAGGTTGGAGCAGCCCTATATCCTCACCCCTGGGATTTAAACAAAAGTACATTCTTAAGATATTCTGTTTTTAAAGACACCAAAGTTCCAGAATTCTCACTGCAAAGATATAACTGGATTTGTCCAACAGTAGTTTTCATTTTTAGCATTTTATTAAAACATACAGCTTTGGATAAATTTGTAGACCTAATCGTAAAGCAAGGAGAGGGAAAGATGATGGGTTTCCCCCTATATAGATATGAAATTGCTCCCATGCTAACGTGTTATATTGTCCCTCTGTTGTCACCTAAATGATAACATTTCCACACAGTTTTATCAACTAATAAACTAGAGTGTGGGTTAAAGTGGAGGCTTTCTGGCTGTTGTACATAAAAACAAAATCACAGCAAAACAAAGAAACAACATCCAGCTAGGATATTAAGAAAGTTATAAAATTCCTCAAAACTCGCTTGAGTAAGCTTGAAAACCTTTCTTCATCTAATAATTGTCTAGCATATTTTAGTAAATATTCAAATTAACGGACCACATGTTAAAATACTTTCAACATTATATTGTGAATTTCTAAAATATAAAAGGTTAGCAACCAGGAATTAGCTTCCAACTTAACCTACTTAAAGTTTTCTGCAAAATTGATTGAAATGACTTTGTTATTCCTCCTCTGTTTATGATTATTGTTGGAAATGCTGAAAATTTTCATGCTGTTTTGGAGACAAAAGTATTCCTTGCCCTTGATGTACTATGATAGCAGTGGCAAGCATGGACAAGCATCTTAGTCCACTCTGTCCCTGACAATGGACACAGTGCAGGATACAGTGTCAAAGTTGTAAATCAGTCAAGTGTGGACAAAGTGTAGCTTGGCAATAGATGCTCACAGATTTCAATTGTACCTATTGTTTATGCAAGCAAAATTACCTCTTCGAATTCAAACTATGAAAATCTGGCGGCTAGAATATAATGAACAGATGTAAAGAATTGGGCTTATTTATCGAATCGACAAAACCTAGAATTAAGCAAAACATTCAACACAGAATTGAGGTCAGTATTCTCCATGTAATTTCGGGAGCTTGTTAGCATAGTCATTCTTAGGTTCTCTGCTTAAGGATTTTCTTATAGAGAGTTTGGGAGAGGGCAGGACTAAGCACCTCCAGGTAATTTTTATGATCCAACTAATTGAAGGATCATTATATTTAATAAATGATATTAAGATATAAAATGCTATAGACCAATCAAAGCAATGCTGTAAATATTTATATTGTTACATAAAGCTATTAAAACCTATACTAAACAGCTCAGTATTTTGTGTAAGTTTTAAAATATACAACTGTACTGATTAATTTCAACAATTCTCTTCAATCATGTAAGAAAAAGAATGAAAGCAAAGTCCTGCTAGGCCAGACCATTGGGATACCTGATCTTTTGGAGGACGGGTGCTCACTTAATGTGCCATTGAAGGCAGAATAATGAAATAGGGTGCAGAAGTTATGATGCTTCTCTTCCTACCCTAGAGCATGCCTCAGCCAGACCTGATCTTCGTCTTCCATTTACATATGTGTGTGCTCCTGGGAGGACTTTACTGGGTCTACCTGCAAATGCTTTGCCAGAAGCAGGTTAAAACCAAAACCAAAACCAAAAAAACCCCACTTCAACTCCATCAAAATAAATGAACTCAGCCTGGTTTCCAATAAATTGTTACCCTTTAGTAAACACTTTACTTGCAATCAAAATGCACTCCTGTGTACCAGTATCAAAAAATATATTCCATCACGCTTTTCCACCCAGACACATTTCCTTTTGCAGTGCCCTGAGTGGAGACACCATAGAGAGACCACACTCAGACTTAGTCTTAACAGAGAATGACCCTGATTAGGCAAGCTCAATAAAATTAGTTCATAACTCCTTTCAACTTAACATTGCTTTCCTCTACAAAGAAGCTCATTTACATTAAAAAAGGCTTTGGTGGGTTTTGTTTTCTACTGCCCATTTTATTGAAAAATAAAGAATTATTCATGAAAGAATATAAAACTTAGTGAAGCTCTTCACAACATGTTTCAGCGATACAACAAAATACTTTGGCATTTTTTTAAGTGTTCAGATTACCTATAATTTATACCAATAGCGTTTTCTGAAAGCTTAATATTGCTATTCTAATTATTATTATTATTATTATTCGCTTTAAGCGTTCATTTAAAAACAAGTATACATATTAATCTCCTTTGTAGAGAGCTTTTTTTTTTTTTCCTGTTTTTAACACAACAAAACAGACAGCTCAGGCTTGAAGTATGTCTTTACTCTAGAAGGATAGTTCTTTAGCTGTTTAAGGGTTTACAGAACATCCTGAGTTCCTTCACTCTATCAGAGCTTTACAAAAGCTGAACCCAGTTCCATTGTACATGAGGAAACTGCACAGATTGGTTGTACAGGATCTCAACTCTTGGAGAGTTGAAAGTTTCACCGCTTTTAATCCTTTGGTCTCCTTAAAAATCAGAGTCAATATTTACATAAAAAGTATGTTTCATAACATTAATTGGTAAAACAATTGAACTATCAAAAGCTAGGAGACATCCCTTTTGATACAAATCTGTAGAATTGATGCAAAAACTAATCTACGTTTCTTTTGTGTTCCTGTTACCTTTTTAGACACATTTCATCTTTCTGTAGCTGGGATTAATCTGAATTAATGATTGTCAGTGATCAACAAGAGTAACATAGGATTTTATTGCATTGGGACATCCGAGAAAGTGTCTTAAGAATCTCTATATTTAACAAGCCATAATGCTATTTGAGAAACTGTGATTTTAATTTTCTGCTATGTATTAACATGCTTTAATAACTACTTGTTTGGTTTATAAACAAGTTAAATATATGAGTACATTGACTATCAGTTACAGTTACTCTGTAAAAATTATGGCTCCCCAAATCAATAATCATTAATGGAGCCTTTATAAAGACTAGCTGTGGACATGAGTTAACTGAGAGTACTGTTAGGTTAAAACCATACTAGGATGTTTAAATGAAAGAAATTGAGGAAGATCTCAGAAGATGGAAGGATCTCCCATGCTCATGGATTGGCAGAATCAATATAGTAAAAATGGCTATCTTGCCCAAAGCTATCTACAGATTCAATGCAATCCCCATCAAAATTCCCACTCAATTCTTCAAGGATCTAGAAAAGACAATTAGCAAGTTCATCTGGAATAACAAAAAACCTAGATTAGCAAAAACTCTTCTCAACAATAAAAGAACCTCTGGTGGATTACCATGCCTGACCTCAAGCTGTACTATAGAGCAATCATTATAAAAACTGCAAGGTACTAGTACAGCAACAGACAGGTAGATCAATGGAATAGGATCAAAGACCCAGAAATGAATCCACACACCTATGGTCACCTGATCTTTGACAAGGGAGCTAAAACTATCCAGTGGAGAAAGGACAGCATTTTCAATAAATGGTGCTGGCACAACTGGCGGTTATCATGTAGAAGACTGGGAATTGACCCATTCTTATCTCCTTGTNTTCTTTCTTTCTTTCGACAGGGTTTCTCTGTGTAGCCCTGGCTTTCCTGGTACTCACTCTGTAGACCAGGCTGGTCTTGAACTCAGAAATCTACCTTCCTCTGCCTCCAAAGTGCTGAGATTAAAGGCATGCACCACCATGTTCTGGCTTGTTTATGTTTCAATATCAAGAATCTTCTGAGTAACCCCTGAAAGGATACACCTCCATGCACAGCCTATGTGAACATTTGTGATTCCATGAATTTAAGAAAGAGATCAAAGAATCAGAAAGGAAAAAAATGCTAAGAAAATGCAAGATCTTATATTTACAAGCTAAAAAATGGATGGACAAGGATGAGAGACTACAAAAAGATGCAACCAGGGTGGAGGTTCTCTGTCCTTTCTGTTTTCTTCATTAATGTTCTTCCAATGAATGTCTGTTGTTAATAGCCAAATGCCTCTGTGGCATTATTAATGCAATTAATAGTAACTCTTCTGCTTTGAGATAAGGTGATAATCAAGATATACACACACGGAGAGTTAGACTACCTTATGACATTTTTTAAAACATCAAAAGACAATCACATTTCCATGGCTTCAACTAAATCAAAATTAATACATTTCTAACACATTGAAGGAACCATAAGGGATTTTAACATTTCAAGTGGTTTTTAAACTGCATAAGAATTACAGTATTTTTTTATTTTAAATCCTTTATGCATACTGAAAACAAAACAAACAAACAAACAAACAAAAAACAGATTACATAATGAATTTAAAGAAAATGTACCCACCTGTGTAAATACCATCATTATGAGAGAGTTAAAAACTACCAGCCCTCCCAAAGCCTCATAGATTTCCATGTAGTAACTTTCGTAACTCCAAAAGATAATCACTGTTTCTCCTTCAACATTTAGCAAGTGGATTAAAATATTGGTGGAGGATAAAAGATTATAGGTAGATAAAATACTTTGTTCCAATATGAGTAATGGAAAAAAAATACAGTGTTAGCTCATGTTGAAACTACTGAGTGATATTTCTTGCTTCTGGTTTTCATGTGTTTATATTTAATTCCTATTGTAAGATAATAAGGAGGAACTTATCGTTACTCTAGTACTTAGAGTTGGACATTAGATGAGATCATTTGATAAGAGCTTCCACAGTAGACTCAATTGTTTATAAAGAGAAAGAGCAGATGAGATACAGCCACTTCTTGTCTCTTTCTGAAGAGTGCTTTAAATTACCTCCAAATGCTTCCCAAAAAAGGAAATTTACTCAGAGGTGCCTTAAATTGGTTCCAGAACTATTACCAAAATAATACTTTTATTTATGACTTACCCAGCCTGTGTAATATTTCTAACAGTGACAGGAAATTGATTAGGATTATGGACATTTCATACATATATGTAGCTATGACACTTTAGGTTTGAGGAGAGTCTAGAATAACAAGGATGTCATAGTGAACATTTTTCTTATTTTCTTATTCTACTTTAATTAATAGGGAACTTTGTCCCCAGTTGGTGGTACTGTTTATGTAGGTGTAAGGGGTGTGGTCTTGCTGGATGACATCACTGGAATGGAAGGCTTTGTGGTCTCAAAAGCCACATGCCATTCCCAGCTTCTTCTCTGTTTCCTGTTTCCAGTTCCAAGTGGGCTCTCTCAGGTGCTGCTCCAGGTACAACACCTTACTTTGCCATCATGGACGCTGACCTTCTGCAACCATTATCACAGAGAAACTTTCCCAAATAGGTTGCTTTGGTTAAGGTGTTTATCAAGCCATAAAAAGTAACTAGAACATTCTGCAAATGTGATGACACCCATGGTGTGAGAGAATTAACTCTTGAAAGTGCACCATAGCATGCACACACTCATGATATACATATACACACATATACTTGCATAAATATATAGATACAATCATTACTAGTACTGCTGCTGCTGTAACTACTGCTGTTACTATAGCAAGAAAATGAAAATTTAAAAATAATTTCACAAATTGTCATGAGGCTTGGGATATGACTCAGTGGATAAAGCAACTTTCTGTGAAAGGTTGAGGATCAGAGTTTAGATCTTTACTACCAACCAAAAAACAAAACAAAACAAACAAACAAAAAAAGACAAAGAACAAAAGGATAAGATAACGGTTGTGTGCCAATAGATACAGAAAGACTGAATCTGGGTACTCAGTCTAGCCATCCTAGCTTACACAGGGAGTTTCAGGTTCAGTGAGAGACTCTGTCTTAAGAGAACAAGGTGGAAAGCAATAAAAACAAACAAATAAATAAAAAAGAGGTTTTTTGTATAAAACCAAGATGCCTGCCATTCAGTTTCATGGATATATAATTTACATTTACGCTTGTTATGTGCTTGGATTTTGCTCTATTATTTTATTATTTGCTTTTTACCCCTAGTTTGTATTTTGAGTTCTCCTTAATTTTAGGGCTCCTCTGAAAATTAGGCTTTGCATTGCACTCCAAATTCTATTGCATTTGTGCTGCTTCTCTTTGTATAATGTTTCTGGGACTGTTTTAGGGATTAGAAAACAAACAAACAAACAAACAAACAAACAAAAAAAAACCTTACTTTTCATATATTTCTTGATCAGTGTTTTATTACTGCAAATGCCATTGTATTCTAACAAATGATCTGTCCCACTACTTCTGTGTACTTTAAGAACTCTGTGAGAAAAGAGATTTGCTTTCAACCTTTAAGGAACTCAGACAATTACATGGTCTAACTGGGTTTCCCTTTCATCATCCACAAGCACTTCTCTAGTCTCTGAAGCTGAAACTTCATTCTGGAATTATCATCCATTTTAAGAAATTGTCTGGCAATACTTGTAGAGTAGTATTGCCCACAGTAAGTTAACTTCTTTCACATAATATTTCATTATTTAAGTTTTATTTCTGAAGTATTTGTGTTTTAGAATATTGATTTCCGACACTTTAATTCCACATTACACTTTTTTTTTAAACTATCATGCCATTTTGATCTGAGTTGTGCTTTCTGATGAAAAAATTGGGCATTCAAATGATATCTGCCCTGGTGATCATGTCTGTTTTCTCTTGCTGTTTTAAAGGGAATTCCCGACTGTCTATGTTTAATCAATTTGGTTATGATGGGGTAAGTATTTTACTTAAAACATTGACTTATAATATTCATAATATTCCAACTTATGACTTACTTACTTAATCCTCTGTACCTATTTTCCGAGTGGAAAACTTTCCCATTTTTAGTAAAATTGCAAATACCTGAAAACAAGATTAGGGACTTTTTTCCTACATTTCCCAGGACACACAGCAGATAATTGGTAAGAGTACATCCATCAGAACTAGGGACTGTCACTACACTAAGAGAATGTATGTCGGCCTCGGCCTAGAGTACAGCGATGATATACCTTTAACTGAACTCCCAGTGGCCTGGAGAAAATATCTTACATTAAACCAGGCAGCCAAGTACTGATGGCTGGAAAGATAGGGCAGCTTAAGAGAGAACCAAGTTCATGTAGACAGAGAACATTCCCATTGGAATGGAGCTTTTTCTTGCTATTAAACAAGAATTAGTTTTTGCTTAGAACTTCAAAAGAATTCAAGACTGACTACAGATACTAAACAGACATCACACTGGCCACTTGGGTTTCAATTTGTAAAGCAAATAGGCCAAGCCATTTCCTTTCAGTGATTCCCAGACATTGGAGTGGACACATTAGCAAGATCACCCTGGGATGGAAAAGAAAACGAAATGTATAAGGACATGTTGAAATTGAAAGTCTGACCCAGATGTTAAACGTCTTTGCTTATTGAACTGCTGTAACCTAGAAGCATAACTGTGCACTTTCTCTTCTGTTTCCTTGGTAGTCTCGTTCTCAATCCTAACATTTATTTGCTTGTAATGGTATTATATTTCTATACTGTAGAGCAAATGTTTTATGAGTGTAAACACTTTAGTTTTCAAACTTTTCATGTAGTTTATCAATTAACACACACACACACAGATACACACATTCATTCAACAAATTCATTGAACATATAA
The DNA here is from genome assembly GCA_902729485.2 of Mus minutoides. Classification (NCBI taxonomy): domain Eukaryota; kingdom Metazoa; phylum Chordata; class Mammalia; order Rodentia; family Muridae; genus Mus; species Mus minutoides. The sequence goes on from CACVCL010020909.1 coordinate 58,440, forward strand.
AGTATCTGTAACATCTAGAGAATAGAAATGTAGTAGTTAACAAAGTATATAAAGGACTTGTATAATTTAATTTTTGAATTAAAAAAAAACATTACAGAATGTGTTTCTATACATAGGAAATATTTGAAACTATAAATACAAGCAATTGTTGGGCTGCACATCTGCCTCACCACTGGGGTGTGGATCACTGCAGAGGAGGCAGAACACAGTCGGTGAAAGGGGTCCCGGGCCATATTTTCCTGGGGGAGAAACACTGAGATCTGGGATGCATGATGTGGTTCTAAATCTCCTGTATATTCAGCGAACACTGGGGGCAAGGAGGAGTTGAGAATGGTGGTCATCAAGTCTGCACTTCCCCTACAAGCCAAGCAGGAAGGAGATGGCTCAAGCCAGGCCAGCAGGGAATCGGGTTTGGTTGTGATTGAGTGCTGAGAGTTCAGAGGGGCCACAAGAGAGAAGGCTTTCTGGAGATCTAGGAGTGGCTCTTTACCATGAAGGTTTTCCACCACAGTGTTCCTTGATGAAGAAGATGGTCCTTTCTTGTCTAAAACTGCTTTATTTTTATGAAGTCTGTGAATGCCAATGCTTACTCAGGGTGAACCAAGGATTAAATACCTTTTGCAGGAAGGGATACCCAGGAAGGGAATCTCATTGGCTGAACACTTGGGCCCTATCTCGCTCTTTCATTACCATGGAGAACTCCAGTATTTTATGCAACATGACAGATTGTTATGGTCTTCTCAGTGGGGTGTCATAGTTATATGTTCCAGGACGTGTAGAGCCTGGCCGAGAGTTGGTTGCATGACTGCTGTTCTCAGTTAGGAGATTCCCCAGAGTTTTGAACCTGCTTCAACCTTACTGGTTCCTCTGTCTTCTGGCAGGGTCCACTTGCCCCACAGTAAAAGGTTAAACCATTTATCAAACAATATGGAATAACCTATCCAAATTAGATAATAAAACGAAATTATACCAGTGGATATACAACTTCATTGCTGCCTTTCAAAAGCAGAAATGAGTCATATGTAAGGTAAGAATGATAAAAACCCTGAAAGAGGGATTATTACTTTTTTTGTGATTTCTTTTTTTTATTAGATATATTCTTTATTTACTTTACAAATGCTATCCCGAAAGTTCCCTGTACCCGCCCTGCCCTGCTCCCCTATCACCCCACTCCCACTTCTTGGCCTTGGCATTCTGCTTTACTGGGGCATATAAAGTTTGCAAGACCGAGGCGCCTCTAGGCCATCTTCTGATACATATGCATCTAGAGATACGAGCTATGGGGATGCTGGTTAGTTCATATTATTGTTCCACCTATATGGTTGTAGACGCCTTCAGCTCCTTGTGTACTTTCTCTAGCTCCTCCATTGGGGGCCCTGTGTTCCATCATATAGATGACTGTGAGCATCTGTATTTGGCAGGCACTGGTATAGCCTCAAAAGAGACAAGTATATGAGGGTACTTTCAGCAAAATCTTGATAGCATATGCAATAGTGTCTGCATTTGGTGGCTGATTATGGGAAGGATACCCATATGGGGTAGTCTCTGGATGGTCCAACCTTTCATCTTACCTCAAAATTTTGTCTCTGTAATTCCTTTTATGGGTGTTTTGTTGTCTATTCTAAGGAGGGCATATACCCAGAAGATGTTCCAACTGGTAAAAAGAACACATGCTCCATTATGTTCATAGCAGCCTTATTTATAATAGCCAGAAGCTGTTAGAACCCAGATGTCCCTCAACAGAGGAATGTATACAGAAAATGTGGTACATTTACACAATGGAGTACTACTCAGCTATTAAAAACTATGAATTTATGAAATTCTTGGGCAATTGGATGTATCTGGAGGATATCATACTTAGTGAGGTAACCCAATCACAAAAGAAGTTACTGGATATACACTCACTGATAAGTGGATATTAGCCCAGAAAATTAGAATACTCAAGATACAATTTACAAAACACAAGAAAATCAAGAACAAAGACTGAAGCATGGATTTTTACTTTTTTAAGTTTTTGTTTGTTTAAATACAGGTAGTAAACATCACACTAAACACATGGTCCCATTGCATTTATAAGTCTTTCAGGTCCTAATTAAATGCCCTTAAATAGTTCCATGCATTAAATATGCTTTAGTGTTTGTTCTGTCTGGAACATGGAACATCAATAACATTATTTGGGCTATTAAATAATGAAATAGAAGTATCTTTGAAGTATTTACAATATGTTCTGACTCATCATAACTCTTTAAAAATTTTTACTCCCTAGTTGAGCAGAAAATAAAAAAAAAAAAAAAACAGAACTCATGCATTTTGCTGAGTATATTTGTGTTCACAAAAGCTCCACAGAATGAAGTCCAGCTCCAATTTAAAGAACCATGAATATGAGATTGAAAAGAAATTCTCAGTGAGGGGACGAAAGTTAGATATGTGATACAGATTTGTCTCCACACCTGGTGTGTATTTGAATTAACAAACATATAAAGAGCATATGAATAATAAAATTCCTCCCAGGGAAGACATTTGAAGAATTTAAATTATTGAACACTTATGCATATTCAGATACCTTCTGAGATTCAATGTCTAATTAATAAGAAGAAAATTTGAAGACCAAATTAAAGTTTGTAGATACCTTTGCAAATAATCCTCACTTAGCAACTGAATCCAATATGAGCTTGCCTCGAATTTGTAGCTCCAAAAGTCAGGGATGGACCTGCATGTCCAGCAGCCATCATTACTGGATCTGTCTAGTCACAGGGCCCTCCTGGAAGACAATGTGAGAAATACATGGGAATTCTCAGTTTACTATCTAAAACTTTTATATAATCTCTTTTGAGTACGGGTAGAACATTGTTGATGCTACCCTTCTCTTTGGTGGGATTTTATTGGGCTTGGAACTGCAGGTCTTGAGCATGCTGCCCCATTTTTCTATGAGATCATTAGAGCATCATCGCTATTGTTTCAGGAAAAAAACATGCTGTTTCCTTGGAAACATCCATTACCCCTGGCACTTACAATCTTCCCATCTCCTCTTCTCCATAGCTCTCCAAGCTTGGAGGTGAGGTGTATGATAAATCCATCCCATTTAGGGCTGAGTGCTAAGTTTTCAGTCCCCGAACATTGTCTAGTTATTGGTCCATGTATAAATTACCATCTTCTGCAAGAGCAAAGTTCTCTTGTGAGGGTTTGATGACACTCTGATCCATGAGTATACCAGTATATCTCCAAGAGTCTTTTATACCTATGTTCCTTTAGCAGAATAAAATACTGTTTTCTGCTACAGCTCGTGATCTTTGTAGTTTCTGCTTCTTTGCCTAATTATCAGTGTATCAAGTATGGGTTTCATCTCATGATCAAATTAAATAATTTCTTGGAGGGGGATTATCTACAGACTTCAGGGTAAGCTTCATGCTCAGAAATAGTTGGCTAACACAAAACAGGTTTCGTCTAGTGTGTGTGTGTGTGTGTGTGTGTGTGTGTGTGTGTGTGTGTGTGTGTGTATGTGATATTTTGTGGGTTTTATTTTGGTTTTAATTTTCAGTTTTGTAAGAGATTAAAAGGGCCATAGATTTAGGTGAGAAATATGTATGCAAACTCTGGGGGGAGGGTTGAGAGAGGGGAAATAATGTGATGAAAATATATTGTATATTTTTAAATGATAAAAGGAATATTTCAAACAACTAAATAGTAAAGAATAAAACATTACATTTATATAAGAAGAGATTTGTTTCTTATTTAAACAGGATGTTCTGAAGACAGTAACTCCCAGAGACCATCAATTTATACAGAACCTATTAATAATTTGAAGCACATCTCCTGTGATTGTAGAATGACCTGCAGGGGGAAGCTGAAAATGAAGCAACCCAGGTGCAACCTGGGGGAGCTTCTAGAAACTGGTCTGGAATTGAATAGAAGCATCTATGTGGTTATTAATCAAGGAAGCCTAGAGAGATGATTTGAATGTTCAGAGAGCACGTCAAGGAACAAAGTCAGGAAAAAACAAAACAAAACCATGACACAAAGTGGTTAGGAACTACCACTGCAGAAGAGAGCTGATGGGGAGTTCTAATTACCTTTTAGTCAATGTGCCATAATTTCCCAGTGAATATCTCCAGTTAACTAATGAAAAAATATCTACATGTTTGTATATGCTGTATCACTGCAGCTGTTGCAAGTTGGGAATAATAAAATTGTTAGTATTTTTACACCCTTAGTTTGGATGTTAAGTGGTAAGGAAGGAATACTTGGACTTTAGTCAACTAATTTTTTTTTGGGGGGGGGGCATGTCATATGTGTATATTTCTTATTTTTATTGATTCTTTTAAAGAATTCCATACCAGATTTTTTTTAAATTTTTTATTAAATATTTTAATTTACATTTCAAATGCTATCCTGAAAGTTCCCTCTCCCCTTCCCCAGCCCTGCTCCCCTGTTCACCCACTCCCACTTCTTGGCCCTGGCGTTCCCCTGTATTGGGGCATATAAAGTTTGCAATACTAAGGGTCCTCTCTTCCCAATGATGGCCAACTAGGCCATCTTCTGCTACATATGTAGCTAGAGACATGAGCTCAGGGGGTTCTGGTTAGTTCATATTGTTGTTCCTCTTATAGGGTTGCAGACCAGTTCAGCTCCTGGGGTTCTGTCTCTAGCTTCTCCATTGTGGGCCCTGTGTTCCATCATATAGATGACTGTGAGCACCCACTTCTGTATTTGCCAGGCACAGTCAACTGAGTTTTAAGAAGATCAAAGTAGATGTGGAAAAGACCATGCAATTCACAGTTGCTGAACTATCAGCTCAGCTGGTACATAAACCGATTTACAAGAAATTATGCACTTCTGTGGGCTATCTTTCAGGTGGGTGATACATGGCAGTGAACTCCTACCTTTGATCTCTACATGTGCAAATATGCAGCATTGTGTGGATTCACCAAGCTTTCCTTTGGTTGTAGAATGCTGTGGATAGTATTATTTTTCAGTATTCTTCTTTGGGTACATAACAAGTGACTAGGGATACCAATGTAAGAACTGTGCCTAGAAGATGCTTATTAAAAGGAGTTATGTATAAATGACTATCAATGAACCCTCTCAAGATTGTTTTCCAATCTTTTCTGGGAGCTCTTACTTGTCCAAAGATCATTTGACTTGATTTCACTAACTCACTTTTCTCACAATACAGAATCCAGATTGAATAAATATATCTTATGAATGGCTTATATATGAAATTATGGGAAGAGTAAGTGCCTATAACATATTTATTTGTCCCTAATGGTTATATTCTGTAGGAATATTCCAGGAATATTTTGCTTTGTAGGAAACCCAAAACAGCTAGGTTTTGACATCACATGGTTTGTGTTTTCATTATCAAATCCAACAATCATCATGTGTACAGCCAGAGATTGTCTTCAAAAGAAAGAACACAGTTTGACTGCAATGATAGGTCATTAATAATTGTTGATAGCAAACTGAATGCTGGTTTGTTGTCTGACACTTTAAAAATGGTCTTGTTCAATATCAAAACAGATAGACCTGTTCTCTTATATGAACTTTAAAAACTCTTTAACCTTGGAGAATCAGATCATTTGTGCATAATTACTAACACCTTTTGAATTCTCCCTATGAGAGAATTTTTATGATTTATTTATTTCATTTATATGAGTACACTGTAGTCTGTCTTCAGACACTCCAGAAGAGAGCATCAGATCCCATTACAGATGGTTCTGAGCCACCATGTGGTTGCTGGGAATTGAACTCAGGACCTCTGGAAGACAAAGCAGTCAGTGCTCTAAACCTCTGAGCCATCTCTCCAGCCCCAGCCCCACATGAGAGGATTTTAAAGAAAGTTTAAAGAATACATTTTACAATACCTTGATGTTTTCTCTCTCTCTTTCCATATATATATATATATGTGTGTGTGTGTGTGTGTGTGTGTGTGTGTGTGTGTGTGTGTGTGTGTGTGTAATTTTTAGGCATGAAAAGGAAGGTCAGTTTGTCTACAACACATTTCTGTAATCATAAACAAAATAAATCATTTATACAAAAATCTCAGATAATAGCATTCTCTGTTAGAGATAACCTACAAATGGCCCTCACATTAAATGATGAAATTATTATATTTTCATTGTTCCATACATAAGTACTTATGAGAGATGCAAATATTAGCAAGCCAAGAATTTCAGAATGTTAGCAGCTCCAGCTATTCTAATATTAATTTTCTTTTATATAAAATTTATATTGGAGGCAAAACGGGAGCTGAAACATGTTAATTTATAACAAATATGTCACAAATGTGAACTTCTAAGCATGTCCACATAAAGGGCTGTGAGAATATAAACCAACTAAATGATTATATAGTGGGCAGAGGAAATAGCTCAGTTACTAGAAGTTACAAGATCAAGGACCTAATTTTGAGACCCACCAGGCATGGTGATAAGCATTTATAATTCTAGTGCTGTGGCATCAAAGGCAACATATTCTGAAGGTTTCCTAGTGGTCAGACAGTGCCGTTTTGTATAATAAAAAGAAAACTTGAAGGCATCAGGGTGAATTGAAGAATGACTGCCAAAATTGTGCTCTTGCCTCTACATGTGGACCAGTGTACACATAAGACTTAAAACGAATGGAATTGATGGTATTTTTTTTTTTTAAACTGGAATAATGTTAAGTGAGAACAATAAAGAGAAGCATGTGTGACATTGAGTTTGTTAAATTCTTTTCTGGCCAATACCATCTTTGTTATATCAGATCATCAGTTCTTGCTCTACAAATAATATCATCTCCCTTTAAGAATGAGTATGGTACCACAGCACCTGAACATATTAATTGCATCAGAAGTTCATACAATTAGTCACACTTTTCAGGGATATGTTACCCAAAATCATCTAGTAGACACTGCCTCAGACAGTCTGTAAAGCAATCTATCTAAGTCCAAATACATTGACTTAAGCACGAATATTTGAGGCTCACTGAACCTATTTGAGTCTACATTAAATTGTTAAATCGTAGGTTTGATGTTTTCTTTTCAAAATTAGAAATGACTCACAGTAAGATAATAACTGATACTAAGGTAATATTAAGGTAAATACCTATGAGAGGTTAAAGAAAGCAGGTTTCTGAGGAGTATACATATTTTAGTTAATTTTTAAAATTTTTACGATCACCACATAGTCAATTAAAAAAAAAAAACTAAGAAAATGCAAACAACTTAAAAACAAATCAAAGGAAAGCAAACAAGCAAACAAACAAAACCCAATATAGCTGAAATCAGTACAATTCTTGGTCACTGCTTACATGTTTACATTAGGATCATTTTCTTTGGTGTGGACTGAGATGGTCATTATATTTCACTGGACTTGTTCATGATTGCTTCACAGAAATGTCATAGGGAAGGAAGTCACTGATGCTAGGCTTGTGGACTGGAGATGCTTTACCTCCTCCTAGGGACAGATGACAGAGATAAAAGCCTGTAAGGCATTGTGAGAATATGAGAAGGGGTGAATTCTAGAAGTTTCTATGTATGAGAAAGATGTGATGAAGGAGAGAAACATAAGAAGCTTTTCAGGTATTAAGCTGTAGCAATATATGTGCCTCTTCAATTTAAACTGTAGGAAAGATCGTTGAGCACACATATTCCTCTTGTCTACTGGATGAAGCAGTATTTTCTTAAGCCTAGAATTATTGCCATGATCTAGCTTCTTGTTTTAAAACCACTCCTCAAAATCACTTAAATTATTTACTAGTATTTTATAAATCTGATCTGGTTTTAATTCCCTGAAGTAGCACTAATAATTATATTGTGTTTTTCAATGGCAAATTATTATATAAAAATGATTTAATAGCATTTTCTATTAAAGAGCCATAAATGAAAACAAGAAAGCTGCCATAATACTTCTATTACAATAGATATGTCAATAAGATCTATATATCTCACTTCAGTATATACAACCATAGAGAATGAACTCAGGATTGCAAAGTGATATCAGCAGAGTAATGTTACTACATCAAAGTTCAGAACAGCCAATACATGGAATCTGCCTATATATGTCTATCAATATATTCAATGGTAAAGAAGATATTGTATATGTTCACAATGCATTACTATGCACCAATAAAGAATGAAGTTCTATTTTTGCAGCAAACTGGATGGAACTGAGGATGATTTTTAATGGAAACAAGCCTGATCCAGAAATACAGGTTCTGCATATACTTCTCACGTTGAAGAATTACAATAATCAAGCTGAATGTAAAGATTAGCAGACAAGCAAGGCAGTAAGGGTAAAAGGAGGGTGTCTGGAATTGATGACTACACATGACATTCATGGAAATATCACATGGCATGAACTCCATACTACACTGCATTCTGGATATTCACACATGCATTGTTCAGCATAATAAGCATATGTTGAAAAACAAACAAAAAACAATCCAACAAAGAAAAAAATTAACTAAAAATGGAAGGAAGAAAGAAAGCTCAAGGGGCTGTAAGTGTTTCTGAATACAAATTACAATTGTTTTTCCCAGGTTTGAAGAAATTTTAGCTTTTGTGTCTACTACTAAAATTTACTGCTGATGTTTCCAACACACACACACACACACACACACACACACACACACACAAGGGGGATAAATTATTTAATTTCGATGTGACACAGATTTTGATTTCTTGAGCCGATGTTGTCATATAATAAGAAATAGGCCTTGTTTATCCCCTGGAACTTGAAATCTAAAATGAAAAGGCAGAAAGCAGGACAGCAGGAATACAATTTTCTTTTAGGTTCACATAGTCTGGAGTTTTGGCCTCTCTGAGAACTTTGATATATTGCAAAACTCAGGAAGTAAATGAAGGAAGACGTTTCAGTCAATTCCATTGTCAGTTATTTACCATTTAAATTAGAGAGGTAGGCAAGCATCCAAATGAGGGGAAAAATTGTAGTTTGGACCAAAGGATAAAGGAAGGGCAGTCTTGAGACTTTGCTTTAAAATAGGTCAATGTGGAGATAGTCAGAGTTATTTGGATTTGATTAAAACATCAAATGTGGTTTATGAATAAAAGTCCTTTTTGTCTGGAACAATAAAGTTGGTCAAAATCTGAGGCTGTGGCATTCATAGAAGAACTTACTACTGAGTCTCATAATGCCTCCTAAATATCTATGGATATACCCATAGGCGTCCATTATCCCCAACTTAAACAGAGAAGCTTTTCTTAGAAGCAAACAGCAAATGCAGAACCGTAGATAGGTGTTCATAGCTGAGCAAGTCACTACAGAAATGCTGGCTATAGATGTGATGTTGGAAGAGGTAGACTCATTGTCTTCATTTATATATTCCATGGTAAGCCCACTCTTCTCAAATGGATAAATCTAGACCTGTATGAAACAAAGCCTTGAGACAAATCCAGGGAATCAGAAAACAAAACAAATAGTGAATAAGTAAAGGGGCAGGCATGTGGAGAGGGAGGAAGTCATAGAAGAAGAGAGGATGAGAGATCTGAATAGATTAAATGAATCTATGAAATACATAAAGAACAAAGTAATGAATTTTAAAAGGTCTGGTAAGTGGTTTGGTCTAGATAAAAGTATAAAAAGAGACCGTCTTATACTTCTGAATCTGTGTTCACAATAGCCTCAACTTTTTTCTCATGACTTGAAGACTGCTTTGGTATCACTTAGGGATACTGTGTAAATATATATTGGATAAAGTTTTGAATCAGCAGATTTGTGTGGTACTCAACATATATTTTCTTTCTATTCATCTTTTACATATACTTTTAAATTTATTTTATTTTATTTTATTATCTTATTTTTATTTATTTATTTATTTATTTATTTATTTATTTATTTATTTTTGAGTTTAACTGCTGTGAGAAATTCCGAGGTTGAAAAACCACACCTTAAATGTTTCTTGAAGTAAATTTCTTTTATTCCTCAATCAGAACCATGGGGCATGTGAAAACTTTACACTCAACTTTCAGACATGCATTCCATATGGCATGAATGATGCTTGTGATTCTGGCCTTTCTGTGAGACCCTATGGACATATCACACTGGTGTTTCAAAAACACTGGATTTCCCTCACACAACAGTAATAGCTCTGTATCATGCATTCATTATTCTTGACTAATTTGGAATGAGTCGAGAGTGCACCCTAACCCCACTACCATGTGTAGACCCTGCTCATTGGAGTTTATACTTTGACATACTAAGTCAGCATTACTAAGAAATAGGCTATATTATAAAAAGATTTTTGCACCAAAAATATTGCTTATGTATTGATTACCAGTCATGTAGCCAACAGTTATAACATTTACAATTATAACATTTATAATAAGATCATTTTACATCTACTTGTGACAAGGGACAACATAGCCAACAACAGTAAATTCCAGGAATTAGGCTGGAAAAGTCAGAGGCGTTCATGATAAGATGATGTGACTCTTGCATGTTAACTAAAGAAATGGTGATAAACCTTTCATACAGGAAGGAACAACCAAGGCTGACAAAGGGAAGTTCTCTGTTCTCCAATGGAGACTTTGTTTCCAGCTTCTCTCTGCAGATGGTTGATTTTCAAGTTCCTTAAGCAAGTGGAGGAAGATGCCAGCTTCCACCATTTGCCAAATTACAGGTCACAAAAATTTAGCTCCTCAGTTACATTTTATCTTCCTAGTTAAACATTTTAGAGAGAAAATGTAGGCAAAGATTTCAAGTCAATCACATAATCTATATAAATAGACAAGACAGGGTGTATTAAACCATATTGTTTTTTTGTTGTTGTTGTTGTTGTTGTTGTTGTTGTTGTTGTTTTTCTAAAACAATGCTTGGGGGCCTCATGTTTGAACTATGTTTTTAAAAACAAAATGTTGATGAGATCAAACCATTGTGTGAAACTAAACACAACTGTGTAGAGGTGCATACACAGACATACATACAGAAGAGTATAACTCACAGGTATATCATTGTTCTCTCAAGTATGTGTGCTAGAGGATTAAGAAGATGGTTCACAGTTAGCAAAGTTCCTGCCTTACAAGCAGGAATATGTAATTTTGATCCCTAGAAACCATATAAAAATGTCCTGGCAATGTAGATACTGTTTGAATTTTATGTTATGGGAGGTAGAGATAGACAGACACTAGGACATGCTGGGCAGCCAAACTAGACTATTTGGCAAGTTCCAGGTCAATAAAAAAACATGGTTAACCTCATAAACAAGAGAACATAAGATCAAATGGTGGAAGGACTTAAGTATTGATGACAAGATTTTTGTATGGCTTAAATATTCATGTGCCCAAAAATATATGCATAAACACATGAACACATACATAAACAGTCACACATACACACACAGACACACACTCACATACACTCACAGAGCAAGAGAGAGCGAGAGAGCGAGAGAGCGAGAGAGCGAGAGAGCAAGAGAGCGAGAGAGCGAGAGAGCAAGAGAGCGAGCGAGAGAGAGAGAGACTTTTCTAAGTGCCTAGAAGTAAAGTCTAGGTAGTAAGATTGAGCCATATGTTTATTATGCAGATATCATGATCCCTAATAATAAAATAAGTATAACAAAGCACAATTTGTTTGTAATGATCTATCAAAGCCACTACATTCTTTAGATTTAGGCTTTTTAAGATGGAATGGCAGCTTTCTTTCTTCACATAATATCAAGAACATTTTTCTTATGCTCTTCTAACTCTGTAAGGTTTTTCTCTTAATTCTTGGAAAAAATAGCTTCTATCAAAATGTTTTGCAAGGAAGACTCTGTCCTCTGTTAAAGGAAGGCAACAACTATGGCTTTATCCATTTTCCCCATTAGTCATATGTAATAAAAAGAGATTGACTGCATAGCTGGTTGTAGTTTACAGACTGCATGTGTCAGGAGAAGAAGCATTGCAGTGATAAATTTGCCTGGTTCCCATCACCTCCTGAACTCTGCAGGAACATAGGTAACACATGGCATTAACCACAGAGGGTGAATATACTGCAGTGTTGAAACCCGAGTAATCAAAAAGAGAGACATGTAGAAGAACCTCATTAATTTGGTAGTAAGTGTAGTTATTTTTATTTTTTTTTATGAGGAATTCTATCTCAGAAATATATCCATAACAGAGGGCAGGCAAAGCCTGCAGAAATGTGCAACTGAACCATGACATAGGAACCAGAGAAAGAATAGGAAGTGGGATCAGTCTCCAAAACCTCAAAGCCTGCCTCTGTTTAACTACTTTCTCCAGCAAGGATCCATCACGTAAAGGTTCATAACCATTCCAGGAAGCACCATGGTCTGAGAAGCCAGTGTTCAATCTCATGAGCCTCGGTGGGATATTTCACACCCAATGACAACAACCTCTAAAAGCATCCAAATATTTGCTCTGCTGTCTATGTTTCTGCTACAGATTAAATGCAACGGGTGGCTAGTAAGCTCCAAATGAGTTCGATATTTCTTCATAAAATACCTACTTTTCTAAATTTCTTTTGTGAAACAGCCCACACTTGTATATGCAAACCAAAAGGGGAAACACTTTAAATTCCTGAAATATAAACCCAATGTACTTATTATGTATTCATTATCTAAGAAAAATGTTTCTTATGTATTGAAGGCTAAAGTTAAACAGTTAAAATCTTTCTCCATTATGCTTCCTTTATAGCTGATCAGTCTATCTCTATTCAAATTCCAGACCTAGTCCAACTACTCCACCTCCCTCTTATTTACTCTTTAAGCTATATTATATCCTCTATACCTTATCCATGGTGAGATAGTTCAGTACTAAATTGAAGTTAGTTAATGAAAAATAAATAATAAAAAAGTATCTAAAAATTAATACTAGCACAGTACATACTTACATTTATATTTTAAGTGCCCCAATGGTAATGTTCCAAGTTCCTACCATTGAGAGGCTGTGAAAACTTTTTGGAAACTTGTAGTATCTTTACATCATTGGAGGCATAATTTTGTAGGACGCTAACCCTTTCCTTATTCTATTTTGACATGAGAGAACACTCTTTTTTTTTCCAATTTTTATTAGATATTTTCTTCATTTATATTTTTTTGTTTTTGTTTTTGTTTTTGTTTTTGTTTTATTAGAGAGTTTCTTCATTTACATTTCAACTGTTACCCAAAAGTCCCCTATACCCTCCCCCTGCCCTGCTCCCCTACTCTCCCTCTCCCACTACTTGGCCCTGACATTCCCCTGTACTGGGGCATATAAACATTGCTAGACCAAGGGCCTTTCTTCCCCAATAATGGCCAACTAGGCCATCTTCTAATACATATGCAGCTAGAGACATGAGCTCTGGGGGTTCTGATTAGCTCATATTGTTGTTCCATCTATAGGGTTGCAGACCCTTACAGCTCTTGGGTACTCTCTCTAGCTCCTACATTGGGGACCCTGTGTTCTGCCCTATAGATTATTGTGAGCATCCACTTCTGCGTTAGTCAGGGACTAGAGAACACTCTTAAAATGCCCAGACCCAAATGCCACTGGATCACCAACTGGAAGCTTCCAAAAGTGTGAACCTAAATCGACCTTTAATCTTTATAAAAATTGCCAGAGTTCTTTGTTACAGTGATTAAAATCTACTATCATAGAGAGGTAAAACATTTTGATGTATTAGTTCATTCACCAGGAGGCAAAGATTAGTTTTGTGGTTGGTGTAGGATTTCCAAGTATCAAGTACTCATGTTTAGTATAGTTACAATCCTGCTTTTAGATACATTTATAATGAGAATCATGAGTAAAGTAAACCATACAGGAAATACTTGTAATATTCCCAGTATGGATAAAAAGTGTCTTTATAGTTCTCTCTACAAGGATGATACAGTTACTGATGAAGATACTAAGAATCCAAATGTACAGGTCATAGAATCTTTAGAGCAGAGGTCTAGTGACAAGTGGTTTTCAAGTCATTAATGAGTGGCTTGGAGAGGAGTGTTGACTCTTAGACCTATAGTTCTTTCCATCTACAATGTGAGTGGTCACTCTCAGTGATTCATATACACCTTGCCCTGCTTCTTCACAGTCTCAGATATTTGAATCAAAAATCATGGATGATATTTACGGAGCCAAAGTAACCATCCCCCCCCCCCTTTTTTTATATTTTGTTTAGAAAAACTCGCATGTTATACTGACAGTAAGCTGACTAATGCAAATGCTAAATACATAGAAAGCATAATCAGGTAACGGACTGGTTTTCTGTTGCCGTAATTCCAGAGATAAACCACATTGGTAAGAGCATAGTTTGTCAATGAATTAAATGTTTAATGAATAATTAGAGTTCTACCTT
>CACVCL010020910.1:0-72693 GCA_902729485.2 Mus minutoides
ATTAGGAGCCCCCTTTAAAGAAACAGTGCTGCTGCTTCTTGATTAAGTCAATATGAAGTAAGCAGTGAGGAAGAAAGAATAATAGAATTAAGAAAAATGTAATTGCTTCACTTTTTCCATTTTAACAAGCATGTTCATTTAAAGACCAAAAGCTAGAATCTTGTAATTTTTAAATGTATTTCCAGACTATTTTTTTAAATCAAATACCCTATATTCATTGAACAATTTTATTATTTTCTACCAATTACAGCATTTCACTGTGCTGTGCTGGTTTTAAGTTTCTCTGTCTTCCTGAGACATTAATAATTTCTACCTAATACACTGCACTATTTTTGAAAGGAAAGAAAAATTGGAAAGTGTCAACATTTTGTATTTATGATATTTCATCTGCAATATGTCCTCAGTTCATAACTTCCTCTGAATTAAGTTAAACAACTTTATATTGCACCATACCTAGCAAAACCTAAAATCTCCCCAATTAATTTAGAACTAAGGTTCCACAAAGGGCACTTGCTGTGCTGGATGTGAGTACATTGGGAGCAAAAGGTCCGAAGACAGAGATAAGAAAGAGTACAGGTTAAAAATTATCGGGCCTCAATGACTGAAGATGTCCTTTGTCCTGTTGTGAATGGCTGTCCCAAGGTGAGGTGGTAACAAACAGGGCCTATCCCTTCTCTGAGAGGGCAATGGGGGGAGAGATCTGTAAGTGTGGGACTAGGAGGGGGTCTTTGTTCAGGATAGGCAGAAGAAAAAAAATCCTGTGTCTTTATCATATTTCCAGAAAGCATGTAAAAACAGAAGGAGAAATACTCTTCAAAGGATGTTGAAAAGGAGATGAAAATCATTTCATTATCTTAACACCTTTCTCGAAATCCCTTGGCAGTCAGCTAAATGAGTCTTCTCATGCAGCCCTATTTTCTGCTTTCCAGCTAGCCTGATATTTTAACTTTTTGTGTGTGTGATCCTAATATAATTGCACCATATTCCTCTTCTCTTTTCTTCCTCCAAACTCTACTATAACCCTCCTCACTTTCAAATTCACAGTCTCCTTTTCCATTGTTATACACACACACACACACACACACACACACACACACACACACACACACACACCTCAGTCTGAATACTTTTACTTGTATCTTTTCAGAGATAATCATTTGGTACTGGATAACTAACTTGTGTGCTCTTTCCTGGAGAACACCATTTTTTCCCACTCTCAGCATCCCTTACTCTCCTGTTGTTTTTTTTCAGCAGGGTTATTATACACATGTGAGATGTCTGCCACCCATTTTGCATGCCGATTGTTGTTGTCCTTCTTCAAATTTAGGCAGCCATGTTGATGAGAGTCAATTTAAGTCCTCCCAGTGTTTAGACAGTCATGTTGGTGAGATTTTAAGTATTTGTGGCTTAAACTATGAGACACAGTTTCACAGAAACTCCTTTATTCTCTGTTTTTTCCATTTTTTTCTTCTCTTTTCTACAATGATTCCTGATCTTAGAGGCAGTCTTTATTTTGTAGATGTATCCTTTGGGATTGGGGTACAAGATTCTGAATTTTAAATGGTTGAGATTTTTGTGATGATCTTTATCTGTTGCAAAAAAATAAATTCCTTGATGGGTTAAAAACTACACTTGTTTGAGGGTTTGGGGACAAATATTAGGATATAGTTTAGTTTAGTAAATCTTAGGTTTAGTAAAGTTGTAGTTGTAGGTTCACCTCCAAAATTTATTGACTTCACTAGCCTTGAATGGGTGGCTACAGTTCCAGTACAAAGCATAATTTTTTTACTGTTGAGTTAGTCTTATGTCCAAGTACTGAGCTGTTGATTAACGTTCAGATATGTATGTCACTATTTCACCCTTACAATTATTGTGTCATGTTAGGTGTTGCAGTAATTAATAGGCATCATCCCTGGGGAAAACTGTTGGTTTTTTACTACCTTTGGAAGTATTCATGGTGTGTTCTGACACCATAAAAGTTTATCTCCAAGGAAAAGGCATCCAGACTAGATCTAGCTCAGAGGCCTCTAGAATCTTTCTCTAAAGTGCATGCTATACCTTCAGCAATAAGATGCACTTACCTTCAAACTCTAGGAGGCAGCCAAGGAGAATAGCAATAGTTTAACATTTATACACAGACTTATATGTACTACAGGTTGTTGTGGTTTTGCTTGTTTTGGCTTGTTTTTCATTTTTGTTGATAGATATTTAATAATATAATTCCTTATTCTTTTTTCAGACATCTTTACTGCAATTTTCGTGTGTGTTTTTTATTTTCTCTTTTATTCTGTATTCATCTCCCACTTCCTACTTAAAGCCCTCAACCTTTTTTTCCCAGTTCCAAGATCATATCACATCTAACCTGCTGTTCCTCTGCCTATTGCTTCCCTAAGCCCTAATAATGGTCCATTTTTACATCCCTGGGTTCTGAAGTTACTGCAGGATATTTATTCGTATCTTCAGTGCTAGGATCCCCAGATGAGAGAGAATATGTGACATGCAGCATATTTCTTTCTGGGTCTTCTGGGTTATCTCCAGCAATAGGATGTTTTCTAGACCCATCCATTCACCTCTAAAGTTCATGTTTTCAGGTTTCTTTACAGAAGAATACTATTTTGTTCTGTATATTTTGATTATCACTTCATTAGTTCAAGGATATATAAGTTGTTTTCATTTTCTGACTGTTGTGAATAAAATAGCAATGAACATGACTGAGCAAGTACCTGTAGAATATAACATCAAAACCTGTGGGCATATACCAAAGAGTAGTGTAGCGGAATCATATGGTCAATTTATTTTTAGCTTTTTGAGAATTTTCCACATTTTTCCATATGAACTATTTAGAACTGCATTCTTTCGAGATGCTTTTCTTCATTTCTTCTACACATTAACCTCCTCTCTCTTTTATTAATCTTTACAAATTCATTTCTTTTAAGAAGCCAAAAGTAAGGAATATGGAATTAAAACTTTCCATATCTCAAAGGTGCTACTTTGTCCCTTATATATCTGTCTTTCAGTGTATCTCTTTCAGTGTAATCTCTTTATCCTTCATCCTTTATATTTACAGCCCAGGTGAACATGTAAATATATGTTTAAATGTGAGAGCTTACATTTGCATTTTAAAGATAATGTAACAATAATTACAATTAGAATCCAAAACTTTGCAAACACTGTCTGAAAAATCTACTCCTTGTTATCTCCTGTGACTGAAACCATTTACCAGATAAATATGTAGAGAACTGAAGAGGCAGATGAAGAAGAATTAAGATATTCATATCTTACTATTAGGATCTAGAAGCCTCAAACAAGAGAGGCTGTGCAAAGTTATAATTGATACAAATTGAAGTTATAATTTCTTAAACTGGTACAAACTTTATTTTGATAAAGATTTAAGGTTTTCATTGGTATGAATTTCTTATATTGATATAAAATTTGAGATTAATATTGTTATTCTTATATAAGCATTATGCCTATGCAACTCACTTGAGAATGAATTGCATACAAAGCTTAGACCCAGTTCTAATAATTGCTATTACAAACTATTTTTAGATGATTATGCAATAAGTTAAACGCCAGATAGCAAATTCATGGTTATGCTAGATTCTGATTTAATTATAAAAGGTTGTTTTCAATGTATTTTAATTAGAAATAGCTAAGAATGGACAAGGTTTAACAGTTCAGATTTTCTTATATATAGTCTTCAAAAATATCAGAAATCCACAAAATATGACATTTGTTCTTATTTAACTATTTGACAATGGCACATATCTGCTCTTGATAGCATCCTTTCCTTGGATCAAAGAAAAAAATCAAGCATCTTCACCTCCAGGTAAGTTTGCTTATTGTGGCAAAGTAGCCACTGGGCAGAAATTGCCTATTTCATCTATAGACAAAATACTGCCCAAGAAAAGGATGCATTATATAGAATAGTCAACTGTTGGCTCTGCTAATACAGGGTAAGCAGTCCTTAACTGTTCTGCTTTGCAAAGGTCTGTCAGATGATCTTGGGCCAAAAGGCTAAAGACTGATGCTCCAATATTATCAGGAATTAGGAGGCTGTTCAGGTAATTAGCTGTTACAGTTGTTTGAGAAGCTATCCTTGGTGCTTCCTATATTCCCAGATAATGTTTAAGTTGTTCTCAGATTTTTGATGGGGTTGAAGTCTAGTTTTAGTCTCATAATAAAATACAAGTTGTTTAACATTGAGAAGAAAGTTATAGAGTGGAGTACATGTGTTTCAGATGGTATTACAGGCGAAAATCTAAACAATGTAGAGATAGAATCATAATTTTTTAAGTTGGAAATGATGGTAACTTTTATTGACAAATTTGATGGGATAGATGTCATTTGTATATCATACTGTGTAATTTACTTCAGTTTATCTCTGGGAGAAGAGGTTGTTTTCTTTTTTTTTTTTTTTGGACAGAAAAGGTGAGGTATAGAGGCAGTTCTGATGCTAAGGTTCTGCTCTCCAATTGGTTCTTGAGCTCTCTGTAAAGAAAGCCATGGGCCAACTGCTGGGCAGGAGGTACAGGCAGGATTTTCAGGTTCCTGGAGGAAAAGGGGACAGATGCAAGGGAGGAGAAGGGAGTTTGCCATGCCTTGGGGAGAGAAGAATCAGGCAATCATGTGAGGTCTCAGGAGGAATGTTAGGTGGTGGCTGCTCCTTTAGGTGGGTGGTCAGAGATGTTTAGCAGGCACTAGATTCAATTAACCAACTAAAGTTAGGGCAGGTGGGAGATGCAGAGATAAAAGTAAGGATAATAGAAGGCTTTTCAGGTGTGAGATAATAGCCCCCAAACAATTGTGACAAGAAAGCAAGTTGAAATTGAACAACTGGGTGTCTGTATGTGTTTCATTCAAGGGAAACTGGGTGGGGGCTGGTAGAGTGGCCCATTCCTGGAACATAGGCTAGGTAATGAAAACCTACACACAATAGCTTACAAAGATTCTCACTAATTCTCACTGCCCCCTCTTCACCTGGTTGATTATTTCTGTAGATGTGAAGATTTTGTTTGTTTGTTTGTTTGTTTCATAAGGTCCAGTTTTCCAATTGACTGCCTTAACTCTTAGGCAAATGGAATCCTATTTAGTAAGTTCTTTCTACAACTATATCATGTATGCATGGCCCATGTTTTCTTATTGCACTTTCAATGTTTCCTGTTTTAGGCTTAGGTCTTTAATCCATTTGGAGTTAGGTTATGTACAAGGTGATAGAAACGATATTTAATTTCACTCTTCTAATTGTGGACATTCAGTTTTGCCAGCACCATTTGTTGAAGATTTTTCTTTTATTTCCTCTTATGTTTTTGGTGTCTATATCAAATATTAAGTGGATAAAGTTCCTTTTTTTTTTTTTTTTTACCTACAGAAATTCAATTTTGTTCCATTAGTCAACATGTCTTTCCTGTGCCAATACCATATTGCTTTTATAACTATGAAACTAACATATCTTAGAATCTGGAATTAGAAGCTTACCAACATTACTTATGTTGCTCATGAATATTCTGGTTATCAGGTATCTTCTGTGGTTCCATGTGAATTTTAGGCTAGCTTTTTCTATTTCTGTGAAAAATGAGCTAGAAATATTTTAATTGCATAATTAGGGAGAAATGGACACATGCCTTCCCTTAGAAGCTTAGTGAGAAGATTGCAATAGATAGTATGGTTTTCATATAACAATGCCTTTTTCCTCACTTTTTTTTGGTTTGTTTTTGTTTTTGTTTTGTTTTTTTTTGTTGTTGTTGTTGTTTTTTGTTGTTGTTGTTTCTATTTTTTTCAACTTTTATTAGATATTTTCCTCATTTACATTTCAAGTGTTATCCAGAAAGTTCCCTATACCCTTCCCCCTCCCGGCCCTGCTCCCCTACACATCCGCTCCCACTTCTTGGCCCTGGCGTTCCCCTGTATTGGGGCATATAAAGTCTGCATGACCAAGGGGCCTCTCTTCCCACTGATGGCCAACTAGGCCATCCTCTTCTATATATGCAGCTAGAGACATGAGCTCAGGGGGTACTAGCTAGTTCATGGTTATTCTTCCACCTAGAGGGGTTGAAGACCCCTTCAGCTCCTTGGGTACTTTCTCTAGCTCCTTCTTCCTTGGGAACCCTGTGTTCCATCTAATAGCTGACTGTGAGCTTCCACCTCCATGTTTGCCAGGCATTGGTATATGTTCCCCCGAGACAGCTATATCCGGGCCCTTTCAGCACTATCTTCCTGGCATATGCTATAGTGTCTATGTTTGGTGGCTGATTGTGGGAAGGATCCCTGGCATATGCTATAGTGTCTATGTTTGGTGGCTGATTGTGGGATGGATCCCTGACAGCCGCAGTCATTGGGTCCATCCTTTGGAATCAGCTTCACACATGATCTCTTTAACTCTTTCAATGTGTGCTTTGTTCTTAATTCTAGGAAGGGGTGACATGTCCACATTTTGATCTTCCGTCTTCTGGTAACTCCATCCTGGTATCTATTTTCTTGTGCATTAATTCTTGTCATAATTTGAAAACTCATTTTTCCTCTTGTGTTTGACAGTTGTCACATATCTGTGTATATGTGAACAGTTGCACCAGTGTCTCTGTGCTGCTTACAGAAAGTTGACTGCTATGTTTTTTCAGGTATAACTATCTTCAAAACTTGATTTTTGTGTCCTTAATATACTTGGTAAGATCACTGTTAGCATAAAGATAACCAAAGTGGGAGAAAAGAAACAGAGTTTTTGTTCTTTGAACCATCTTTCTGATTAAAAAAAAAGAAATTTTACATTTCCATTTCTAATTATAAATATTTATAATTATCTTCTAGATATGTTTTACACTTGAAATAAAGATGACAGAATTACAAATATTTGAAATCTTGATGGATTTTGGCCTTAAAAATGGATGTGTTGAGGACCACACCTGCATCACATGCTCGGGTGCTGGATTCTGGACATTATTTTAATATTTAAAATTCATCCTCTCCCATCTTTTCCTCTCTCTCTCTCTCTCTCTCTCTCTCTCTCTCTCTCTCTCATTCTCTCTCTCTCTCTGTATTTCTCTGTCTCTGTCTGTCTGCCTGTCTGTCTTTCTCTCCCTCAATTAACTATCTATCTTCTGCCTTTCAGTACCAATCTACATTTCAGCCTCTCTCATCTAGTTTTCTTTTCCTGCATTTGGATATCCTCAACATTTTACTTCCTTTAACTTTTTCTCCATTCACCTTAATTTTTGTCAATCATCTCTACAGTCTTTAATTCACAGAAACCATAGAAATTCAATACCAGCATCCCATCCTCTGAATTGCAACTTTCAATATTTTATTAGGAAATGTAAGTGGGAGCTGCCTAATGATCCCAGGAGAAGACTCTCCCAATTTAACATAACCTCTAAACAGCATTTGTGAGGCAATTTTGTAGGATCACAGAGACCTGGATCTTACGTAGCCACCATTGCAAGAATAGTTTAAAGTCATATGCATTTTGGTTCCTCTTCTCTGCTTTTAGCACAGCCATGGGGTCCTAAAGACATTTGCTCCCATACTGCTAGCTCCTCACTTTCATTTTTATTAAAAAACTAACAAGGAGCATTAAGCAGCTCCCTGTTTAATTTCCCGTAGAAAAGCAATAGTTTTGAACAGCCCACTGGTGAGGGATATTTAAATGCAAAATTCACAGCTGTGCCAAATGTATGCGCCAGAGCGAAAAGTGTTTCTTAATATGACAGGTTAATACCATGGATTTTTATTTCATTTGCCACTGAAACTGCTAATCAGAGAGAATTGGACTATAGAAGCGGAGGTGAAATTGGGCAGTTGTTAAAATACGAAGGACACAGCTTGTCACAAGCACAACGCTGCTCAAGGTGTAATTCCATGTTAGTATGATGTCTTTGAATTACTCAAAACTTCTTCACTTAGGTAATTGTACTTGACCAGCCATACCCTGAGAGTGCAACATCTGGAAACTTCCTCTACAGACATGCTAAGTGTGTCATGTTTCCATCCATATCCAACATCAGGTTCTACCTTTCTCCATTTAATGCAGCTAATACATTGAAGCAAACCTAGAAAAGATCTTACAGAAGAAATCTTTCAGATTTATCTAAATCAGGATACTTGGCTTTTCATTGGCTCTTGATACATTGGTATAGAATTAGTACCTGAGTGTATTGTGGCTAATGTTGTAAGCCAGATTTAATGAAAACTCTATAAACCAGGCATCCAAACCTCATGATTAGCCCTTCCCTGCCCTGCCCTAGGAAAAGAGTCTCTCATTAATTTTAGTACAGGTACAACTGGCCTTGCTTTTTTTTTTTTTTTTTTTTTTTTTTTTGGACAGGCTTCTGAAATAACAACTCTCCTGTCTTGCACTTTACATGAACATACACACAATTTGAAGCCTATGGAATTAATCAAATTACTTGTGACCAGAGACTAGAAAAAAGGNTTTTATTATCATTCTGTAGAAGCCTGT
This sequence comes from Mus minutoides, assembly GCA_902729485.2. Taxonomy (NCBI): domain Eukaryota; kingdom Metazoa; phylum Chordata; class Mammalia; order Rodentia; family Muridae; genus Mus; species Mus minutoides. The sequence goes on from CACVCL010020910.1 coordinate 8,453, forward strand.
TCTTTTCAAATGAGATAAAGAAAATGGATCTGGATGGGAGGGGAGATGGGAGTAAACTTGGAGGAGTAGAGTGAGAGGAAATAGTTATCAGGTTATATTATGTGTAAAAGAATCTATTTTTAATGAAAAGGAGAAAATAATCTCTTTGTTCATGTTATCCATTTTAAATACCCGCCCCCAATAGCCATTTCAGTAGACAGATTGGGTTAGTGTTTCTGAACTTGTATTCAATTAAACTGAATTTTTCCAGTTTTGCTCACAATGCACAGGGAAGTTGTGGTAGGAATACAGAAACACCAAAGAGAAGTAACAAGTAACTATCTTCCTCCAAGAGAAAAGCACAAATGTTCTTTGTTTCATAATTAAATAAATCATATCCCAAGATTACTTTTAAAAAAGAAAATAAAGACAAAACAAAACATGAAAGTTCTTTTTTTAAAAAAAAAAAAAGATTTTCCACCGGGCAGTGGTGGCGCATGCCTTTAATCCCAGCACTTGGGAGGCAGAGGCAGGCAGATTTCTGAGTTCAAGGCCAGCCTGGTCTAAAAGGGAGTTCCAGGGCTATACAGAGAAATCCTGTCTCGGAAAAAAAAAAAAAAAAAAAGATTTTCCTCTCATTTAAAATGAAATTTCATATGGTCTCTGGGCACCTTTTCTACCTTCACTATTTGAGGAACTGCGTTTGGTTTATAAATCTAGATGCTTTCCTAGTCCACGGTCTCACCTCCAGCTATGTAGCAGATGGCTTGGGACGTAGAGCAGTTCTGCTGCAGCTAACTACAGGACCATGGGCAGACCACTGCTTGGGGCTCCCCATAGGGGTGGGGAGACAGTCATTAGTGGTGCCTAGTTGGCCATAGCAACTAGCAAGGATTGTTTTGTATAACTACACACTACAGAATTACTATTAAAATTAAAACTGACTTCTTAGTTGAGACTCTAGAAGGAAAAAAAAAAGACTTGGACAGGTGTCCGGCAGATGCCAGCCAAAGCTACCATATCCAGCAAACCTTTCAATAACCATAAATAGAGAACATAAGGCATTCTATAATAAAGCCAAGTTTAGAAATCTATCTAGAAATCTAATCCTACAGAAGATGCTAGAAGGAAAATTTCAACCTAAGAAAGTTATCTACACCCATGAAAACAAACCCACAACAGCAAAATCAAAAGAAGGAAAACACACACACACACACACACACACACACACACACACACACACACACATGAATCAGACTCAGTTGTACCACATCCACCAACAAAAAAATAACAAAAGTCAAAAAACATTGGTCACTAATATCATTCAATATCATAGTCTTAATCAGTTCTGAAAAGAAGAGCACAGACTAACAGAATCAGTGAGGAAAGAGAATGCATCTTTCTGCTTCATCCAAGATTCACCTCTACAATAAGGATAGACACTACCTCAGATAAAGGGTTAAAAATAATATTCCAAGCAAAAGGATCAAAAAAGCAAGCTGGTGTGCCCATTTTTACATCTAACAAAATAGACTTCAAACCAAACCCAGTCAGAAGAGATAGAGATGGATACTATACAGTTATTAAAGGAAAAATCTAACAAGAGGACATTTCAATTCTTAGCATCAATGTAACAAACCAAAGGGTACCCAAATTTGCAAAAGAAGCATTACTACAGGTTAAGTGTACTGACCATCACTCACTGATAGTGAGAGACTTCAGTATTCCACTCTGACAATCATATGGGTCATCAAGACAAAAACTAAACAGATAAATACCAGAGTTAATACTGGACATTATAAACCAAATAGACCTGACAGATTTTGTACAGAACACTTCCCTCAAACACAAAAAAAAACATACTTTTTTCTTAGCACCTCATAGAACTTTCTCCAAATTGACTTGACCACAAACCAGAGGCTCAACAGACACAAACATTGAAAGAACTCCCTGAATCCTATCAGACCAACATGATTAAAGCTAGATATCAACCACAACAATGAAAATAACAGAAAATTTACAAAGTAATGTAAACTGAACCACTCTCTAGAAATTAAGAAAAGAGTTAAGATAGAAATAAAGATATTAAAGCCTTTCTAGAATACAAGAAAAGCAAACACAGAGCATACCCAAATTTATATGACACAATAAAAATGGTACTTACAGGAAAGTTCATACTATAAAGTGCTTCCATAAAAAGAACAGGAGATATTTAGTACTGGCAATTTAACACCGTATCTGAAGGTTCTAGAACAAAAAGAATGAACCACACCCAAGAGGAGTACACAGTAAGAAATAATCAAACTCAAAAAGCAAAATTAATAAAACAGAAACAAAGAGAACAATACAGAGAAATAAACTAAAAAGTTAGCTCTGAGAAAATCAACAGATAGGTAAACCTTTATCCAATCTAACTAAAAGATGGAGAAGGAATAACAAAATTTATAAAATCTGAAATGAAAATTGGGACATAACAATAAATACCGAGAAAAATCCAGAAAATCATAAGGACATACTTTAAAAACTTATTCTGTACCAAATTGGAAAATCTAAGAGAAATGGATAATTTTCATGATAGGTACCAGTTACCAAAGTTTAAAAGAGACCAAATAAACACTTTAAAGGGGCCTATAACCTAGCATGAAATAGAAACAGTCATTAAAAATCAGCAAACCAGAGCCTTCCAAGAGCCATGTGGTCTTAGCACACAAATCTGCCAGACTTTTAAGAAAAGTTAATGTCAATATCCCTCAAATGAGTCCACAAAATAGAAACAGAAGGAACCCTTCTTAATTCAATTTATGAGCATACAATTACTCAGAGACCCAAACCACATAAAGAACCAAAAAGAAAGAGAATTACAGATAATTTTCTCTATGAACATTGATTAAAAAATACTCAATAAAAGATATGCAAACTGAATCCAAGAACATATCAAAAAGACCATCCATCACAATCAAGTAGACTTTATCCCAGAGACATAAGGTGCTTCAATCTATATAAGTCAGTAAATGTAATCCACTATATCAACAAACTGAGAGGAAACAAACAAACAAAAAAAACATAATAATCATCTTAGATGCAATAAGGCCTTTAACAAAAATCTATCACCCGTCATGAAATCCTGGAGAGTTTACGGATACAAGGGACATACATAAACATAATAAAAGGTAATAGCCAAGCATATAGCCAATATTAAATTAAATAGAAAGAAACTCAAAGCAATTCCACTAAAACAGGATATAAGACAACATTGTCCACTCTCTCAATATGTATTCAATATAATACTTAAAGTTTTTCGTTAGAGCAATTTAACAACTATAGGAGACCAAGGGAATACACATTTGAAAGGAAAAAAATCCAAGTATCATCAATTGCAGATTATATGATGTTATACTTAAGTGAAGCGAAAAGTTTCACCATAGAAGGCATATCACCAATGAACACTTTCAACAATCTAGTTGGATAAAGCTTTAACTCAAAAACAAAAAATCAGTAGCCTTCATATATTTAAATGGCAAACAGACTAAGAAAAAAATCAGGAAAACAATACTTTTCAGAAAAGCCTGAAATAATACATAATATCTTTGGGTAACTCTAACCAAACAAGTGAAAGAAAGGCTTGTATAATAAAAACTTCAAGTCAGACATGCACACTTAAAAAAAAAAAAAAAGACAGCATCTTCAAAAGAAAAAAAAAAATAGTGCTAGGCTGATCAAACTGAACGTCTGCATGAAGAAGGATGCAAATGAACCCATACCTATCACCCTGCATAAAATTCAAGTCTATGTGGATCAAAGACTTCAACCTCAACATAAGATCAAATACACTGAACCTGGTGGGATAAACATTGAGGGATAGCCTTGGACACATTGTCACAGGAGATAATTTGCACAAACAGAACACCAACAGCTTAAAAACTAATATCAACAATTGATAAATGATATCTTGTGAAACAGAATAGCTTCTGTAAGGCATAGGAATCCATTAATTGGAGAAAGTGACAGCTTATAGAATGGAAAATATTTTTCTGTACACTACAACCTATAGAGGGATAATAGCAAAAAAATTAATATTTTTAAAAAAATTCAAGAAACTAGACATCAAAAACATAAATAATTCAATTAAAATTTGTGATATAGATCTAAACACAGATTTCTCAATAGAGGAAACTCAAATGACTGAGAAATGGTAGCTCTAGCTGTCAGGGATATGCAAATTAAAACTACTGTGAAATTCTGTCTTACACCTGTCAGTATGGCTAAGTATTTTACCCAGAGGGGACAGCTCTACTGGTAAGGATTTGAAGCAAAGGTAATAATCCTCCATTGCTAGTTTGAGTGCAAACTTATACAGCCACTATGGAATCAATATAATGGTTTCTCCAAGTGTTAGGATCTATCTACCTCAAGGTCCAGCTTTACCACTCATAGACATATTCTTTGTTAGAGTTTCTGTTACTGTGGAGAGACATCATGACCATGCCAACTCTTAGAAAACAATTAATTGTGCCTGGCTTATAGTTTAGAAGTGTAGTACATTATGGTCATCGTTGGAAACATGACTGTATGTTTCCAAGGATGGTGCTGGGGGAGCTGAGAGTTCTACATCTTGATCTGTAGGCAGTAGAAGATTGTGAGCCACACTGGACATGGCTTGAGCATAGGAGACCTGAAAGCTGTCCACCACAATGACAAATTTCCTCTAAGACCACACCTTCTAATAGTGCCTCTCCCTGTGGGCCAGACATTCAAACACATGAGAGAGCAGAACACCTCTTCAAACCACCACAGATATATAATCAAAGAATGTCCCTTTCTGACACAAGAACAGTTGCTCAATCATGTTTATTTTAGCTTTATTTATAACAGCCAGAAACTGGAGACAACCTATATGTCTCTCATCAGAATGGATAGATAAAATGTGGTATATTTACTCAATAAAGTATTACACGGGTATTTTTAAAAAATGACTTCATCAAATTTACAGGCAATGGATGGAAGTAGAAAAAGGAAAATCAGCCAGAATGAGGTAACCTAGACCCAGAAAGACATATATGGTACATTTTCACTTATAAGTGGATATTGGACATTAAATAATGATAACCAACCAACAATCCATAGACCCAGAAATGTTAAGTATAAAGGAAAAAAAAACTGTATGTGAAGGGGGGTGGCTGAAGTATGAATATCCTTGGGAGAAGGAAATAGATTTATGAGTGAACTGTGGGTTGCTGGGGTAGTCAATGGGATGATCAGATAGAGACAGGAGAGAAAAGAGTTGAGGAAAGGAATTCAGTTAGGAAACAACTGGTATTTAAGGGTGTTTGAGGAATGGTATGGAAACCCAGTGCAGTGGAAACTCCTTAAAACATATGAAGGTAATCCAGATGAGTCCTCCTAATTATGGGGAAAGGCAGAGTCCCAACTTACCATCTCTTATTAGCAAGAAAGATTTTTGGTACCTAGACTGAGTTGCATTGAATTGAGTTTCCCATGGAAATTTCCAAACAACCCAAGCTGTTCTTAAGACAATGGATTGTTCTCCAAAACTGACATTGGGTCCCAGTTGCTGAGCACAACAGCCATAGAACTCATTAACCATAAAGTTGAGCTGGTGCTTACAGGTGTTTTCACTTCTATCTTCTAGTACCTCTGATGTGGAAAGGTACTCTGTAGGATGTCAACCTGTTTAGACCACCTCCAGGAGATAGGCAGTGTCCCTGGTCAAGGGATGGGGGCACCGTCCCATCTTAAAACCTTTAATTTAGAAATTTTCTTGTCCAAAGGAAGAACATGGACAAAACAACAAAACAAAATAAAACAAAACAAACAAACAAACAAACAAACAAAAACGGAATAGTGACTGAAGGAAGGGTCAACCAGGGACTGTCTCACCTGGGAATCCATCACATCTGCAGACAACAAAGCCAGCGCTGTTGCCGTGGTCAAGAGGCACTTGCTCACAGAAACCTAGTATGGTGGTTACTGGGGAGATCAGGCCAGCAACTGACCAATGCAGATGTGGATGCCAACAATCAGACTGGGCTCAGGGAACCTGGTAGGGGAGCTGGTAGAAGGACTGGAGAAGTGGAAGTGAATTGCAACCCCATTGGAAGAACAACATAGGCTGGCTTGACCACCCAGTTCTCCTGAAGTTTAGACTACCAATCAATGTGTGTACGTTGTGTGTACATGTGTAGAGGGATCCATGGATCTAAATACATATGTAGCAGAAAATGGCCTTGCCTGACAGCAATGGGAGGAGAAATCCTTGGTCCCATGAATGTTTGATGCCCCAGAGTAGGGGGATGCTGGAGTAGTGGTGGGGGAGAGCATTCTCATACAGACAAAAGGGAGCGGGAGGGTGTATGTGGAATGGGGGGTTGGTGGAGAGTAACCAAGAAGTGATATATCATGGGATGGGGGGTTGGTGGAAGGGTGGAAGAGGTAACCTGGAATTGGGGTATCATTTGAGATGTAAATGAATCAGTTGAGAGAGAGAGAGAGAGAGAGAGAGAGAGAGAGAGAGAGAGAGAGAGAGAAATGTAAACATCACCCCATCCATAAAGCCTTTGACCTTTGATGGTCTATCCTGTCTCCAAAATATGTTAGGGCAATAGTGGCAAAGAAATTTTGAAAGCAGTTGGCCAATGTCTGACTTGACTTAAAGCCTGATCCAGGAGACAGAACCCATACCAGACACTGCTCATATGACGGAGAACAAGAGATTCCCCTGAGACCTAGGAGGAAAAAACAAAACAAAACAACAACAACAAAAAAACCCAAAAAACCACTGGTCTTTAAAAATGTTTAAATAAATGACTCTGAAGTATATTCTGCTATACACATTGATAGGTAGCTTGTTCAGCTCTCAGCAGAGAATCTTCTTTCTGCAGCAGAAGCAAACAGATAGATGTAGAGGCTCACAACAATTCATTATCCATAGAGAGAGTCCCTGGAACACACAGCTCTAAATGGGCTATCTTCATTACTTTTCTCCTGTCAGAGCTCAGAGAACTGAGAGGAAGATGAGGCAGAAAGAATGTTAAAGTCAAAAGAGATGGAGAATCACAGGAGCATAGGGTTCTTGAACTAACTGAGCAAGGCTCATGTAAATATACAGAGATTGAAAGCACAGGTCGTGTGTGGATCTGCAGCAGGTACTCTGTGTATAGCCTTCAGTATAGTATTTTTATGGGATGTCTGAGTGTATATATGAGTGAGTTTCTGATTCTTGTGCCAGTTCTTGTGTCTCTTTTCCTTTTGTTGGGTTGCCTTGTGATAGTTTTTGTTTTATTGTTGTTGTTTTTTTTGTCCTGCTTTATTGTGACCTCCTAGAAGCTTGTCCTTTTCTAATAAGTGTCAGAAAGGGACTGGACTCAGTGGAGGAGTGTGGAAGAGAAATATATGGGAGCAGAGCAAGGTGAAATTGAGATTTATTTTATGAGAAAAAAATCTATTTCAATAAAAGTAAAAAAGGGTCAAGATTCACTGCTACCTAAATGCCATTAGAATATGAGCCAAATATTTAGACATTCTCACCATAAAAGGGAATCCATTGTTACAGATGTAAATGGATCCTAAAAGAACTCAAATTCCATAAAGACACAAAGTGCATGGTGCCACTGAAGAAAGAAAATGTTTTTCTTTAAAGTGTGTTCTGGTAGCTTGGGAAACAGACCTGTACTTTAAAATTTAATTCTCTTGTCTGCTTCCTTATACAAACATTAAGAAGACACTATCAGAAAGGGTGATGTTCTTGATGATTGATACACTGGAAAGTCCTTCTCAAATATTCTACATCTCCTAATTTTGTAAATGAAAACACAAAAGTTTGAAGATGGAGGTGACAGAATGAAAAATAAACAACAATAACAAAAAGTAAATGTACCTGTAGAAACAACCAATTAAAGGGCAGCCAAAACTGTAGAATGTATTGGGTTTTTTCCTTCCCAAGAAAGAAATAAGTTGATTGGGTATAAGAAGAGACCTATTGTAAAATGACTATTATTACTGTTCAGTGCTGCTGCACACAGACACTGCAGTACCTGACACTGCAAGATGCCCTAAGTATAACAATTCTTGCTGGATTTTGAGTTTATTCTATAGATGTGAGGGTTCATATTAAGTGCTTCATGAAACTGAGTTTTAGGAACCTGCTTACCTAAATCAGCAGTAAGAAATCATGGAAATTTATATCCAGGTGTCAAGCCTTATATCTAAAATCTAAACGTGTTTTAACCTCCAAGTTACAACTTCAGACTTCAACTTTCTTTTCTCAAATTCTCTATTGCCAAGAGTCCTCCAGGCTCACACCCTTCATACATGATCTTTGCACAAGGGAGATACTCTTTGGTTCAGCACCACTGAGAACTGAATTTCTGAGTATAAAAATAAAACTGTTCAAGTTAGTATATTGCACTTCTCATCTTTTGAGCCTCCTCTTCCCTCTTACTGCAAATCAAAAGGCATAAGCTGTGTACATGTACAAAGCCATTTATTTCATTTCCATCCTTTTATTGCTGAACAGCTTTAGCACTTTGAAAACTGAGCACCTTGTACTTCGGTTCAGACTTAAAGGTGAGAAGATATATTCCCATTCCAATCCACTTGCACTGAAAGTTGCTTCAACAAGAAAAAAAAAAATGCTGTCAGCAAATTTTCAGTGCACAAAAACTCGAACCCTCCTCCATTCCACATCAATTCAGCAATCATTTATGAGCAAATTCCCTTTGTGAGAAATCAGAAATTAATAACAAAAAGAAAAGGTTTCTGATCTGAAAATATAAAACTACAAGGATATTTAGAAAATTCACATTGGAGAATCTGCCTGAAGAGTCATGTGATTAGAAGAGTGCCCCAATTCCAAGCCTCACTGATGGAAGGGAATGACTGATTCACATGTCTCATAACCCACCTGATCATAAGTGGCTCTTCTGAATACTGACTAGTGACTTATCAGTCTCTGAACTCTAGTCAGTTTACCCTGAAATATGAGTCTGGGTAAGAAATGGTATGAACAGATGAAATGTCTCTGGAGCTTCCCAAAGAGCTATTATTTCTCTTATCAGTCTTAAAGTTCAGAGTAACCTAGCATGGACTAGCCTGTTAAGGTGAATGAAAACAGTACCTTGGTTGCCATAGGTACATCCTACCTCTATCAGACCCCCCACATTCTACCTATTTTCCCACCCTGAAAAAAACAGAGGTTCAATTCATTATCATCAGGGTGGGAGCATGGCAGTGCCCAGGCAGACATGTCGCTGGAGGGGCAGAGAGTTCTATCTTTTGCAGCTAGGAGAAGACTGGCTTCCAAGTATCTAGGATCAGGGTCTTAAAGCACATACCCGAAGTGACTAACCTACTCCAAAAGTCCACACCTCCTAATAGTGCCTTTCCCTAGGCCAAGAATATACAAACCATCACACTGGGTTTCTGTAATGGCTATTCGAAGTTATCAAATTGACTATATCTGGAATGAACTATAATCCAGAAATGGAATTATAGGATCCAGATCTTGAGGCTAGAAGACACGAGCCTTTGATCTAGATCTTGTAATGGGACACATGCTTTTGATTCTGATTTTAAGGCATAGTGGACAACAAAATCTTAGCCCCAGGCAAGGTGGTACAAACTGCTGCAGACTCTCTTAGGCCCCTAGTCTGTGTAGGTCGAGTTCTCTGGAGAGAGCGCACAAGGATTGGGCGAGTGACAAACAGAAACTACACAAAGGAGTGTGGATCTGAATGCAATTTGTCAAATCCAGCATCAGACTTTTTATACATAGGAAAGTTAGGTGACACACCGGCAAGATACAGTGAGGTTACTAGAGGTTACTATATTCTTACACAAAACAGAGGAATGCAGTCACAGAAAAGACTGGCAGGAACCAACTGGGATAAGATTCAATGTTAAACAACTGGGATCCAAACCAGCTCCACTTAAGGTCCACTTAATTTTAGAAGCCATAGTTCCTATTGTAGACTATTGTATAGTCCACCTTCCCCCTAGACCATTGTAAATACTTGTATCTGGGTGTAACTCAGTTAGCTATAGTTCTAAGTATCTAGTCTGGTTCCTCCTCAGACCTCAAACTTCCTTATTCCTAGATAGTGGTAAATTCCTATGTAGGGCAATGATTTAGCTATTCACGCCCAAGGTTGGATCAAGGACTGCTTAGAATCTAACCTAGCTATATGTCAAAAATTCAATCTTGAGAAGCACTTATAATGAAGCAATATTAAGGGAAAGCACACAGATCTGTTTACCAACTAAAGCAGGGACAATGGAGATGCCACGATTCCAGGAGACTAAGTTTCCGTGAACTTTTTGCCTCGGGACCGCGCCCAGACTTTTCAGCCTGTCAGGCAGGTCACTACTGGAGTGGATGTAGCAACAAACCTTTAATCCAAGGAGACAGAGGCAAGCAGACCTCTGAATTTGAGGCCATCCTGGGACAGAGAAAGTTTAAAGTAAAGAAAAGCTTAGGTGTAGGAGTGGTGGGACACTCCTTTAATCTGTGCCATACCTTCTGCTGGAGGTCTACATAAAGTCAATGGAAAAAGGAAAGGTTGCTTCTACTCTGCCTGCTTGAATTTACCTGCCAACACATCTGTTGGAACCTACTTCTTCAGGATTACAGTAATTTGTAGGCAAATGAATGGAATTGGAAAAGATCATGTTAGTTCAAGGAATTGAGACCCAGAAAGACAAGCATGGTATGTAGTCACTTATATGTGGATATTAGCCATAAAATAAAGAATAAACATACTACAGTCCATAGACTCAAAGAAGCTAAGTAATAAGGAGGACTAGTGGGGGTAGAGATGCATGTGAATCTCACTTATAAGGACAAATGGAGTAGACATTGTTGTTAGACAGTATGGGGAGCTGGATAGTGGTGGGCATGGGAACAAGAGGGACACGTTTGAGGCAGAGCAGAGTGAGAGAGTAATGGGAGAGACAACTAGAAGAGGCAGGGCATCTCTAGGATGAGCTAGAAACCTAAGGCAATGGAAACACCCAGGGGTCGATGAGGATGACCATAGCTAAGACTCCTAGCAATGAGAAATAAGGAGCCTGAACCAACCATCTCCTATAACCAGGAAACATTTCCAGTGAAGGGATTGGGATACCAATCCAGTCACAAAACTTTCAACCTACAATTTGTTCTGCCTATAAAGATGTGCTGGGGTTAAGATGGAGCAGAAATTGAGGGAGTAACCAACCAATGACTGGTCCAGCTTGAGACTCATACCATGACAGGGAGCCCGACCTGACAATGCTACTGATATTCTGCTATATTTGCAGACAGTAGCCTAACATAACTATCATCAGAGGGGTTTTACTCTGCAACTGATGAAGACATTCAGAGACCCATTATCAAACATTATGTGGAGCTTGAGTAATCCTGTGGAAGAGGGGGAGGAAGGAATATAGGAGTCAGAGGGGTCAAGGACACACAAGAAAAGCTGTAGAATAAACTAACCTGGACCCATAGGAGTTCACAAAGACTGAACAACCAACCAGGGTATCTGCATGGGACAGACCTAGGCCCTCTGCACATATGTTACAGTTGTGTATCTTGGTCTTCCTATGGGACTCCTAACAGTTGAAGTCAGTTGTCTCTGAGTCTGCTGCCTGCTTTTGGGGGCTGTTTCTTCCCACTGGGCTGCGAGAGTTTAACCTCAGTAAGAGAAATTGTGCCTAGTATTTGTGCAACTTGATATTCCAGGCCTGGTTGAATTCTATGGGAGACTTCCCCCTTTCTGAAGATAAACTGAAGAGGAACCGGTGGAGGCAGGGGAGTGGTGTGGGAGAGGATTGGAAGGAGAGGAGGGAGGGTAAAACTGATCAGAATGTAGAGCTAATTAATTAATAAAATAACAAAACAAGTGTTGGTCAAATGTTGGAGAAGTCCCAGAATTGTATACTGGTGTTGTAAATGCAAAATAATAGAGTAGTCCTGTAGAAAGAAATATGGATAGTTTTCAGAGAAAACAGAGATACAGAAATCCAAAATAATAAAAATGAGAATCTTCCCCCAATATTAACATTTCTACAGTCATTGAGTTCTCTTCACAACAGCCAAGATATAGAAGAAATGTATTAAATGCCTACTAAGAAGTAACTGTGCTATGTATATATAGTGGAATAATATCTAGGTATGCTTAGATTCTGAAAGCATTTTCCCAAGTGAAATAATCTGCTCTCAGAAAGACAGACAGACAGTGGGGCCTAGTAACTGTTACCCAATACCCCAGTAGTCAACTTGGAGTTAAAGAGAAGCCTGGGTTACAAATCAAAATCAAAACCTGAATCACAGCAAATAAACAAGAAAACAACAACAAAAAATAAAAGCAGCAAGCAAGCAAAAGAAAAACAAACTGTTACAAAGGGAAAGAGAGATAGAAGACATTCCATGGGCTGATTAAGTGCAGCTTTCCAACATCTAAGGTCTTTAAAGCTCCTAAGCAATAAGTATAAAACTTGTGTCAATGAAGGAACACGCTGTTGAGATCTTCAGTGCAACACTGAATTAAGAGTCAATTCCTATGTGTTGTTCTACAATTAAAATCTGGTTGAGAGCAGGCATCTCACCTCGTGTATTATAATTACAATGAAGGAATATTACAAATGGCTCCTGCAGTTCAGAGATTAATCTGCTCATTCCTGCTCTACTGCAGCTTTCAAATAACAGAGACCCCCCAAATGGCTTTCTTCCTTTGGATAATGGTGAAAGGCTGGCCATGGTTAGGCTCTGCAGTGGTTACTACAGTGTTGCCAGTGTATGCAAGAACCTTTCCTTGGCTTTCCACTCACTCTGAAACGACAGTGTGCATTGTAGGGCAAAATGTCTTTTATACTTACAAAGTGAATTTTTATAGTTCCTCTGACAAAACCTTAATTATTCATAGAGTTAGGGTAAGTAACAGAAGGACTGTAATTCCACATAATGAAGTTTCAACTTGGCAAAGTAAAAATTGAGGGTTTACAAATGCATGGCTTCTAGTATTCTCTGTTTAATATTTTTGTCTACTTTTGTTTCTAATATTTGTTTCAAAATTTCTATAGGAAGTGTTCAGTTTGAGTAAAAGTCATAAACATAAAGATCTGAATACATTCATTTAATTTAAAAAATAGGACATATATTAGTAAATGGCATTTAATTATAAATGACACCATTGATGGAAAGAAGGTTTATTATATGCTTTGTTTCTATTTTGGACATTATTATTATTATTATTATTATTATTATTATTATTATTATTAGTTGTTGTTGTTGTTGTTGTTATAGAGACTTGCAACTTACTCTGTAGACCAGCCTGGCCTTAAACTAACTGAGATTCACCTTCCTCTGCCTCCCTAGTGCTGGGATTAAGGTGTGCACCATCTCTGCCCAGCATGCAATTTTATTTTATTTTATTTTATTTTATTTTATTTTATTTTTTTAAATAGATAATATGGGGCTCAGAAAGCTTGGATGCTTTCCTCTATTGCACTATAAAAAGTGCTCTCAGGTTCTGTCCTCCAATTCTGACTTAGAAGGACAGCTTGCTGCTAGACAGTCTCATGTTTCATTTTAGTTTTCTTTACCTGGGAATATCTTCTCGCTCCTCATCACTATCATTTCTTTCCTCCTCTCTTACCCATCTTTTCTTTCAGGGTTCAAAATGTGTCTAAGCATGAGCCTCTGGGTATTAATATGTGTTGACAAGCATTTGCCTCTTTCAAGATCTTCAGAATTCAGACAAGGGACTTGTGTTGATACAGAAAAGAAATTCATTGGCAAACTGTACCTAGGTATCATGAATGATCAGTGGTCCCAAGTATTGAATAACTGACATCTAGATTTACTGGGTAGCATTTGCTCAGCTCATTGTGCAAAAGAACCAATGGGTAGAGATTCTGGCAAGGTTGTGAAGGGTCAGATAGATCCACTAAGAGTGGCTCATGTAGGAAAAACAGAACAGGGAGCAAAATCCACTTCTCAGCGAAGCACCGGCTCATTTTCAGTGTGTAAGAGCTCAAGTTCATCTTGAGGCCAGGAAGCGAAGCCAAGCTGACTATCCACCTCGAAATAAAGTTCCTAACCTAACGGCTAACAATGGAAAACACCCGTATTTGTTCTGTTTATGTTTGGTTGCTGTTACTTCATTTTTCAAAAGGCTTAAGGTTTCTCTTTCCCCTATGTAATATCATTATTAGCTAACTCTTTTAGAGTTTTCCATTTCCATAATTATATAGTAAATACATTTTTTGATTTTGAAATATAGAAAATACCCTAATAGTAAAATATAAAAATAAAAAAATCATATCCTATCCTTTTACTTGATGAAACCCACTCATTTTTTATTTTTTATTTTTTTAATTTTGGTTATTTATTACACTTCAAATGCTCTCCCTTTTCCCAGTTTCCCCTTTGCAACCTATCCCACCTCCCATCCTCTGTTTCTATGAGGGTGTGCCCTCACCTATCCACCCACTTTCACCTCATCATCCTAGCATTCCCCTATGGTGAGGCATCAAGCCTTCATAGGTCGAAGGGCTTCCCTTCTCATAGATGCCAAATAAGGCATTCCTCTGTTTCATATGCAGCTGGAGCCATGGGTTCCACCATGTGTATTCTTTGGATGTTGTTTCAGTCCCAGGGAGATCTGGGGACAGGGAGGGGGTCTCGTTGCTTGATATTGTTGTTATTCCCATAACTCCTCCATTGGGGTCCCCATGCTCAGTCTGATAGTTGGATTCGAGCATCAGCATCTGTATTGATCAGGTGCTGGCAGAGCCTCTAAGGGGGACAACTGTACCAGGCTGAGCAAGCACTTCCTGGTATCATCAATAGTGTCTGGGTTTGGTGTCTACAGATGGAATGGATCCCTAGATAGGGCAGTCTCTGGGTGGTATTTCCTTCAGTCTCTGCTCCATTCTTTGGACCTGCATTCCCTTTAGACAGGAGCAATCCTAGGTTAATATTTTTAAGATGGGTGGGTGGTCCCATCCTTCAATCGGTAGCCGTGACTAACCTCTGGGTAAGGTCTCTACAGGTTTTATCTCCCCTTTGTTAGGTATTTCAGCTAATGTCATCCCTGCTGTGTCCTGGGAACCTCTTGCTTTCCTGGCATCTGGGACATTCTAGTGGCTACCCCCAGTAACCCACTCCTCCTCCTCCTCCTCCTCCTCCTCCTCTTCTTCTTCCTCCTCCTCTTCTTCTTCTTCTTCTTCTTCTTCTTCTTCTTCTTCTTCTTCTTCTTCTTCTTCTTCTTCTTCTTCTTCTTCTTCTACTTCTTCTTCTTCCGAGACAGAGTTTCTCTGTGTAGCCCGGGCTGTCCTGGAACACACTTTGTAGATCAGGCTGGCATAGAACTCAGAAATCCACCTGCCTCTGCCTCCTGAGTACTGGGATTAAAGGCGTGTGCCACCACGCCCGGCTTAGTAACCCACTCTTAAAACTAGTACTTAATGTTGATTTGGGCTTGCTTTTTGTTATGATATAGATATAATACACACCCACTCCCACTTCCAAGGCCCCAAAGACCATTTTTACACACACAAATACAATACTTTCTCTATCATCCTCAGTTACTAAGAGAGGAATCGATTCATCTAGGAGGCACTATCTCAATGTATCTTCCCATAAGACACAAAGTAATGTGGGACTGAAACTCGTGAAATTACAAACCTGCATTAGCCTTTCTGTCTTTAAGTGAGTTATCTCTGGTATTTTGTCACAGTGCCAGGAGACTGATTAATGAGGAGGGAAACCCCACAGAACCAATGAAAAGTTGCTGGTGAATTGAGCAGTGAATATTAAAAGGACTAAAATCAATAAAGATTGCTTAAAGCAGAAAGAATATGCTTGCTTATCCCACTTCTGCAAGGCCACCAAATTAACTCAGTTCAATCAAAAGGAAGTAGAAACTGATGTTAAAGATGTAAGAGATATGAAACATTGCAGTGATTCACGTGAAGGGTATATATAATAGGGACAGGTCTACCTTGAAAGCTACACAGGGTCTGTGTCCGCATATGTTTCCTTAAGGCACAATAGCAGAAACAATCATTAAAGAGCTTATAACTAAAATGGTACAATGGCCACTAAAAATAATATTTATAATGTATCTTTAGCATATTAATATTTGTTCATGGAAACTTTAAATGCTTATTAATCTATATATACTAAATTATGCTTCAGGGATCCTGGTTCTGACTGAGGGGAAATGTTTGTATTAATACTCTAGAGAACTCTCCTTTGAATTCCATGTGTTAACAAGCCACCAACCCACATTTGCTCTTGATAACTTGCTTTTAATTTCCTTATAATATCTAGCATTATTGCATTTACTGATTTTTGCCAACATCTTTATATTAATATAGTTTAATAGAATAGAATAATTTTCTATGTTATTACTCAGTATATATTGAACTTAAAATAATGCCTATTAAACTGAAGGTGTCTGATAAATTTTTATGTGGTCTTAGAGAATATCTCTTCATGCTGCAGACTGGACATGAAGAAATCTTCCTTAAGACTATATGAGAATTGGAGATTAGTGACAAGCTGTATCACAATTGGCAAGGCTTCTTTCCCTCCTGGATTTACAAAGACATCTCTTCCATATGCTTATTTAAAAATGTGTCATTTAGGATGACAACTTTGGATATTGGGAAAAAAAAAAACTATTGCTATTTTTAATTTTCCTTTAGCTCATAGATAGATAGATAGATAGATAGATAGATAGATAGATAGACAGACAGACAGACAGACAGACAGACAGACAGATAGATAGATAGATAGATAGATAGATAGTCAAGAATTGGCTGTAGATTAAAAAGTGAGAGACCCATGGTGCCATTTTTAAATAACAAAAAGCAAAGCACATAAGAAGGTAGGAAGGAGCGTCCAGTGTCCCTCCTGCCAAGACTCCAAGAAAGATAGCACAAATACATTCTATTTAACACAGGAGAAAAAAAAAATCAAGTAGGACATCAGACACAAACCTCGGTACCAGGCCAATGAAAGTAAGAAGTTGACATCCACGTCTAATCCCTTCAATTCAATACTATTGACACAGTCACTGGCATTCTGTTAGTGGAGTGTCCAAGGTGTCTACTGTTAATAGGAAAATCAAAACAATCCAAATGAAGTGAAACATGATAATTACAGTGTATGTTGTCTGATAGACATATGCCTTCATAGCTCCCAATCCAGCACCAGGCACAAAACAGTAAGTTAGCCTTTATTCACTAGGAACTACATAACAAAACTGGCATGAGACTTTACTTTGGAGCTAGTACCTGGTCTACTAGAAGAAAAACTGGAACTAGGAAGATATCAAAGCCCTTAGCCCAACACCAAAGGACACAGATGGT
The DNA here is from genome assembly GCA_902729485.2 of Mus minutoides. Classification (NCBI taxonomy): domain Eukaryota; kingdom Metazoa; phylum Chordata; class Mammalia; order Rodentia; family Muridae; genus Mus; species Mus minutoides. Next base: position 25,808 of record CACVCL010020910.1, read on the forward strand.
TCCTTTGAATTAGCCCCAGATCAGTAAGATACCAACATAAAAGTAAGATTAATTATAATTTACCTATGGTTGCACAAGACTGTGAATGTTCTGCCAGCTGGGAGGCTAATGGTGGCTCAACTCAGTGTGAACTCTGGCAGCTGAGAGATTGTCCCAAGTGTCACATCTCCAAATGTAAGGAGCATGTATATACCCAGGGAAGTGCTCACGGACACACTCTTTGGTCCAAATCAAGCAGAGATCTGAGATACAAAAGGATGGACCACTGTGTTACTTTCCATCAATGGCAGTACCTGGCTGAGCTCAACTTGAGCATATATATATATATATATATATATATATATATATATATATATCCTTGTGACTGAGAATCAAGCATGATGTTCTACCTAATATGGACCATGTCAACCAAGAGATGTCTCACCAAGCAGAATAGCAAGAGTGTGGGGAGTCCATGCAAGTTTAATATGGGCTTTGCAATGGAACTAAGTGTTCAAGCTGGGAACACTTAATTTTAGACAACTCTTGAATCTGAGAATCTCGTGGATATAGTTAGAGGTAGAGTCTTTGAAACAGCCTGGTTCCAGGTGGAGACAAGGGGAGTCATCAATAGCAAAAAAAAAAAAGATTATAAGGATCAAAAAGAGTTCAATGGAACCATAGGGACAGTACAGAAAGAACAACTACCAGAATTGTTTGCATTCACAATGGCCTTGAGGTTAAAAAAGGGGGAGGGGGCACTTCTTTGAAGTTCTAAAATGCAGAAGAAGATGCATCTGTCTACAACATAATCTATTTTCAAGTTCTCAAATCTGAGAAGTTAGGAGAGGAATTCAAGGTTTTCAAAAAGAAAGAAACAATTTAATTCAACCTAGAAGAGACTTCTCAGAAGAAGCTATACAATACAGAAAATAGGTTCCTGACATTTTGTCACTGTGAAGAAAAACTGTCAAAAATTATTCTGGGGGGGGGGGGAAGCCAAATGATAAGACATTGCCTGATAAACTGAAGCTTCTCCCACAAAATATCTTGAATTATGAACTTCAAGCTGAAAGAACATTACATTAATGAGTAAGAATAAATATTGGAAGAATGATAACAATTGATTATATGCAGGTGTAACTACACAAATGTAAAATATACTCTAAGTAAGGAGAATCATCATTCAGATGGGGAATAGACAAACTAACTCTTCAAAGTAAAAGAAACATATTTTCAGTATATGCTGTCTGATAGACCATTATGAGAAGGAAGATGAAACATCAGAAGCTGAAAGTTTGGCTAAGACCTTGGAGAGCTTTTTTCATCTTGACTTGATTTGTGGCTTGTGAGACATGGGTCTACCTCATTTTACAGCATGGATACTTACTTTTGCCAGATCCATTTATTCCAACCTTTCTCTTTGTGCTAAGACATTCTGTTAATATCATTCTTGAGAATTAATTAGTGGCAGGTGTTAGTTCTTATTTTACTGATATTATTTCAACATAGGTTCCTATAATAACCAGTTTCACTCTCTAATTCAGGCTGGCCTTTAATGAATAAGCATCTTCCTTATTTTCTTGAATCTTGAAATTACATTTATGGGTTACTACCAAACTCTAAACACATTTCTGAAGGCTTTATTTTAACAAATCACAAATTTTCAATAAAGAAACCAAGATAAACCAAATCATGTCATTGAACAAGTAGCTTCACCCCAAAGCTCAGAGTGTGAGCAAGGAAGAAAGAAACTAAAATATTATTGCAATAATGCAAGTTATAATTGTCTTTACAAATACTTACCTTGTACCTCTGGAAGGACAAACGAGGGAACTAGCAATAATCTGTTAGAGTTTGTGAGTCCTTTGGAAAACACTAACTAATAACTCCAAAAATCTCTTATCAAGTCTGATATTTGTTAGATTCTCATTGGATCTTGAAGAGATCATTGTTATCTCAAATATGAAATATTTATCTAAATATTTAAATAAATGAATCTCTCTCTCTCTGTGTATCTCTCTCTCTCTCTCTTTCCCTGTGTGTGTGTTTGTGTGTGTGTGTCCTATAGTGAAGTTTTGTAGTAGAGTTTACAGTATGATTTCTTTTGACTTTTTCAGACATCCTTACTAATAATCCCTCCCCCTCCCCAATCCATTTAGAGACTCTCCTCCTTGTTTATGGCATTTCCTAAATCAGGTCACTTGAATCCTTCTATTTCCCCTCCATTGCTTCTATATCCCCCCAAACTGGCAAGCCATCTACTTCAGATGCAGGGCTCAGAGTCCCCCAAGCTAAGTCTATAAAAGCTTCCTTTCTGAGGAATAGCTTTCATGGTAGCAGATGTTGCTATTCAAGATTCCAAAGGAGGGAAACAACCAAGAATCTTATCCAATCACATCACCTCTGAGCAGTTATATCACCACCATGGTGTACAAACTGTATGAGTGTAATAATGGTAACCATATTGCCTGCTCAACAAGAGAGAAATCATCTCAGGTACTGGAAACCTAGTCATTGACCCAGAACTAATGGATCTTGGAGGAGAATCTACAACCACCATTTTTCTAAGCCAGCATAATCCCTAAATACATCTAAGTAGTTGTCTTTTTACTCACAGATCAATAGTCCTAACCATAAAGAAATCTTCTTTCTACAACAGATAGAGATAACTACAGAAAACTACAACCAATCAACCAAAATGCAAACTTGTGGACCAAAAATGTTTCCTGCCTACAAGATGTGCAGGGACAAAGATGAGTCTGAAACTGAGGGAATGGCCAACCAATGACTGGCTGAAATTGAGACCAATATCATGGGCAAGAGACAATTCCTGACACTGGTAATGATACTCTGTTATGCTTACAGACAAAAGCCTAGCATTACTGTCTGCTGAAAAGGCTCTACCTAGTAGTAAATGGAAACAGATGTAGATACCTACATTCAAAATTAGACAGAGCATGAGGAGTCTTGTCAAAGTGTTCTGGGAAGGATTGAAAAACCTGCAGGGGAAATGAACTCCACAAGAAGACCAACAGAGTCAATTAATTTGGACCCCTGGGAATTCCAGGAGGCTGAACGACCAAAAAAAAAAAAAAAAAAAAAAAAGAAATCTTGCACTGGAGATAGGCCTCCACACATATGTAACAAGTATCTAGCTTGGTTTTCAAGAGGTCCTCTGTAAACTGGACAGGGTATGTCCCTTATTATGTTGCCTACCAATGGTTCTCATTACCCTAACTGTGCTGGCTTGTCTGTCCTCAGTAGGAAAAGACATGCTTGGTACTGCAGTGAATTGATATGGCAGAGGAGGAGGAGAAGGGGAGGTAGGAGGGAAAGGTAGAGTGTGTAAGAGTAGAATTAAGAAGAGGGGACACTGCACTCAGGAATTAAGGTAAATTTATAGATAGATAGATAGATAGATAGATAGATAGATAGATAGATAGATAATCTCTTCAAACTATTGAAATCATGAATAAAGAAAACCAAATCCTGCAACTCTGTCCATGGCAGATTTGATGTTCCTGCCCCTCTCCCACACCTCATAACCTGACTGTCTCCAGGAGGTCTATGGTAACCAGGCACACAAGGGACCCTGATATAGCTGTCTCATATGATGCTATGCCAAATATGTCTGGCAAATACAGAAGTGAATGCTCACAGTCATCTATAGGATTGAACATAGGGCTCCAAAAGGAGAAGCTAGAGAAAGTACCACATGAGCTGAAGGGGTCTGCAACCCTATAAGAAGAAGAACAATATGAACTAACCAGAACTAGCTGCATATGTAGCAGAAGATGGCCCCTTGGTATTGCAAACTTTAATATGCCCCAATACAGGGGATCACCAGGGCCAAGAAGTGGGAGTGGGTGGGTAGGGGAGCAGGGCAAGGGGATGGTAGAGGGAACTTTTGGGATAGCAATTGAAATGTAAATTAAGAAAATATCTAATAAAAAAATTGGGAAAAAATGCCCCCCCCCCTAATAAGAGACAACACTGAATGCCTCCCATAAGGTGTGCTCAAACCCAGATTACAGAGCTCTACCTGCTTATAAGAAGGGACAGGATGCAGTCATAGACAACCAGAGATGACCAAATGTAGAGAGGTAAGGACAAGAATATAAGCAACAGAAGCCAATGTATATTGTCATGATCTGAACCCAGGTCTGCCACTACAGCCAGCCCTGGATATGCCAAAACACCTGAAAAGCAAGATTTTGACCTAAAATTCCATCTCATGAATATGATAAAGGCCTTTAAGGAGAACTTAAACAACTCCCTTAAAGAAATACAGGAGAAAAACGGCAAAGAGGTAGAAACCCTTAAAGAGAAAACAAGTAAATTCCTTAAAGAAATATAGGCAAACACAATCACACAAGTGAAGGAATTGAAGCATCCAAGACCTAAAAATGGAAATAGAAACAACAAAGAAATCACAAATAAGGAAATAACAAATAAAGGCAACCTTGGATATGGAAAACCTAGGAAAGAGATCAGAAGTTACAGATGTAAGAATCATCAACAGAAACAAGAGATAGAAACCTCAGGCATAGAAGATATTAAAACAATGGTCAAAGAAAATACAAAGTACAACAGCCTCCTAACACAAAACCACCAGGAAGGTCAGGACCCAATAAAAAGACGAGGCCTAATAAAAATAGAAGAAAGGGAAGATTCTCAGTCCAAAGAACCAGAAAATATCTTCAAGAAAATCATAGAAGAAAAATTTCCTAACTAAAGACAGAGATGGCAATAAACATCGAAGAAGCCGACTGAACACCAAATGAATTGGACCAGAAAAGAGAATCTTCCTATCACATAATAATCAAAACACTAAATGCACAGAAGAAATAATTTTAAAAGCTGAGAGGGGGAAGGGCCCTTATTGTACCAGACTTCTCAACAGAGATTTCAAAAGCCAGAAGATTCTGGGAAGATGTTCTTCAGACCCTAAGATAACACAAATGCCAACCAAGGCTACAATACCAACAAAACTCTCAATCGCCATAGATGGAGAAAACAAGATAATCCATGATATCCAATTTAAACCAAATTTTAACAATATCTTTCTACTAATAAAGCCTTGCACGGGATACTAGAAGAAAAACTTCAACAATAGGAGGGTAACTACTCCCAAGGGGGGAAAAAAGAAATGAATCATCTCACAACAAGCCCAAAAGAAGATAATCACACAAACATAATTCTAACAATAAAACTAATGGGAACCAACAATATCTCTCAACATCAATGGAGTCAATTTTCCAATTATAAGACATAGGCGAACAGACTGATTATATGAGCACGACCCAGCATTTTGCTGTATTTAAAGACAGACACTACTTCTGAGTAAAAGGCTGGAAGAAAACTTTTTCCAAGAAAATGGTCCCAAAAAACAAGCTGGAATAGCCATTCCAATATGCATTAAAATAGACTTTCAACCAAAAGTTATCAAAAGACATGGGGAAGGTCACTACATATTCATCAATGAAAAAAATCCACTGAGATGAAGTCTCAGTTTTGAACATCTGTGCCCCAAAGGCAAGCGAATCCACATTTGTAAAAGGAAGTTTAGTAAAGCTCAAAACATATATTGAATCTCACACAATTTGAGTAGGAGACTTCAATACCCTAATCTTGTCAATGGACAGATCATGGAAACAGAAACTAAACAGAAACAGAGTGGAACTAAAAGAAGTTATGAACCAAATGGATTTAACAAATATCTACAGGACATTTCACCCTAAAAGAAAACAATATACCTTCTTCTCAGCACCTCATGGTACCTTCTACAAAATTGACCATAAAAGGGACACAAAACAATTCTTAACAGATACAGGAAGATTGAAACAACCCCATACATTCTATCAGATCACCATGGATTAATAACAACAAAAATAACAGAAATCCCCACAGTCATGGAAACCAAACAACTCTCTACTCAAGATAACTTGGTCAAGGAAGAATAGAGAAAGAAATGAAGTCTTCTTGGAATTTAGTGAAAAGGAAGGCACAACATACCTAAAACTTACAGGACACAATGAAAACAGTGTTAAAAGGAAGACTCATAGTACTAAGTGCCTTCAGAAAGAAATTGGAGAAATCCTACACTAGCAACTTCACAGCACATCTGAATCCTCTAGAACACAAAGAAGCAAACACTCCCAAGTGAATTAGATGGGAGAAAATAATCCAAATCAAGGCTGACAACAACCAATTAGAGACAAAGACAATGATGAAAAAAAAAAAAAAAAAACATCAACAAAACTAAGGTTTCTCTTTGAGAAATCAACAGCATAGAAAAACACTTAGTCAAACAAACTAAAGGCCAAAGAGACAGTATTCAAATTAACAAAATCAGAAATGAAACTCGAGACATGCCAACAAAAACTGAAGAAACTAAAAAAAAAATCAGATATTACTATACTCAACAAAACTGGAGAATCTAAAGGAAATGGATGATTTTCTAGACAGATATAGTATACCAAAATGAATTCAGTTAAACTACCTTAACAGTTCCATAATCAATAAGGAAATAGAAGCAGTCATTAAACACTTTGCAAACAAAAATTAGCCCTGGACCAGATGGGTTTAGTACAGAATTCTAATAGCAATACTCCTCAAATTGTTCCTCAAAACAGAAACAGAAGGAATACTACCTAGTTCATTCTATGAAGCTACAGTTTCTCTAATACCTACACCAAACAGAGACCCAACAAAGAAAGAGAACTTCAAGCTAATTCTGCTTATGAATATTGATGGAAAAATACTGAATAAGATACTTGTAAACCAAATCCAAGAACACTTCAAAATATTCATTCACCACAATTGAGTAGGCTTCATCCTTGGGATGTAGGGATGGTTCAATATAGAGAAATCATTAACATAATCCACTGAATAAACAAACTCAAAGAGAAAATCACACGATCATCACATTAGATGTGAAAAAAATCCTTTGACAAAATACAACACCCCTTCATGTTAAAAGTCTTGGAAATTTCAGAAATTCAAGGCACATTCCTAAACATAATAAAAGCAATATACACCCAACGAACAGCCAACATCAAATTAAATGGAGAGAAACTTGAAGCAATCCCACTATACTTAGGGACTAGACCAGGCTGCACACTGTTTCCCTGTTTGTTCAATATAGTACTCAGTGTTCTAGCTAAAGAAATTAGACAACAAATGGAGGTCAAAGGGACACAAATTGGGAAGGAAGATGGAAAAAGTCAAGGTATCACTATTTGAGGATGATATGATAGCATACATAAGCAACCTCAAAAATTCTACCAGACTACTCTTACATTGAGTAAACAGCTTACCTCTAAAAGATAAATCAGCTGAGAAAGAGATTAAAGAAACAACACCCTTCACAATAGTCACAAATAATATAAAATATATAGGGGTAACTCTAACCAAGCAAGTGAAAGATCTATATAACAAGAACTTCAAGTCTCTGAGGAAAGAAACTAAAGAAGACCACAGAAGGTGGGTAGTGGATGCTCATGGACCTACAGGATTAACATAGTAAAAATGGCCAGCTTATCAAAAGGAATCTATAGATTCAAAGCAATCCCCATCAAAGTCACAACTCAACTGTTCTCAGAGATACAAAGATCAATTCTTAACTTCATATGAAACAACAAAAAAGCCCAGGATAACAATAATAATTTTCAGCAATAATAGAATTTCTAAGGGAATCACTATCCCTGACTTCAAACTATACTAAAAAGCTATAGTCATAAAAACTACATGGTATTGGTACAGAGACAAGTTGATCAATGGAATAAAATTGAAGACCCAGAAATAAGCCCACACCCCTACAAACAATTGGTCTTTGACAAAGAAGCCAAAACCATACAGTGGGAAACAAAATCTTTAACAAAGGGTGCTTAACTATCTGGTCGTTTGCATGTAGAAGAATGCAAATTGATCAATATTTATCACCTTATACAAAGCTCAAATCCATGTGGATCAAGGACCTCCACATAAAACCAGATACACTGAATCTAATAGAATTAAAAGTGGCACAGGGCAAAATTTCCTGAACAGAACACCAAAGGCTATGGATCTAAGATCAGCTATTGACTAATGGGACCTCATGAAACTGAAAAGCTTCTCCAAAGAAAAGCAAACTGTCAATAGGACAAAATGACAACCTATAGATTGGGAAAAGATCTTTACTAATCCTATATCCAATAGAGGGTTAAATCCAAAATATATAAAGAACTCAAGATGTTAGATTCCAGAAAACCAAATAACCCCATTAAAAAATGGGCTCAGAGTTAAACAGAGGATTCTCGACTGAGAAATCTCAAATAGCCTAGAAGCACCTAAAGAAATGTTCAACATCCTTAGTCAAGAGAAAAATACAAATCAAAATGACCCTGAGATTCTACCTTATGCCATACAGAATGATTAAAATAAAAAACTAGGCTAAAGTAGATACTGGAGGGATGTGGAGAAAGAGGAACACTCCTCCATTGGTCGTGAGATTACAAGCTGGTACAACCACTTTGGAAATAAATCCTGCAGTTCCTCAGAAAATTGGAAATAGTTCTACCTGAAGACCCACCTATACCACTACTGGGCATTTACCCAAAAGATGCTCTACCATATCACCATGGCATACAGTCCATTATGTTCATCACAGCCTAATTTATAATATCTATAAACTGGAAACAATCCAGATGTCCCTTAGTGGAAGAATGGATACAGAAAATGTAGAAAACATACCCAACATAATACCACTCAGACATTAGAAACAAGGACTTCATGAATTTTGTAGGCAAATGTATTAAACTAGGAAATATGTTCCTCAGTGAGAAAACTCAGGCCCTAAAGAACTATACAGAATATACTCACTAATAAGTAGATATTAACCAATACTTCAGAATACCCATGATATAACTCACAAACAATATGAAGCTTAAAATGAAGAAAGGCCCTAGAGTGGATACTACATTCCAACTTAGAATAGGGAACAAAATAATCACTTGAGACAGAGGGAAGGAGGGATCTGGGTTGGATAGGGGAGGGACAGAGCAAAAGGGGGACAGGATCAGGTAAGGGATAAGATAGGAGAGAAGCTCAGAGGGCCAGGACATGGGATAGAATATGCAGCAGTATGTGGTGGGGTACAGGGGGAACTAAAAAAATGTCCCCAGACACCAGAGATGTGAAAGGCTCCCAGGATTCAGTGAGGATGACAATTGCTGAACTGCCCAACAGTGAGGAAATAGAACCTAGAGACCACCTCCAGTAGATAGACAGGGTCCCCAGTAGAGGAGTGGAGCCAACCAAACATCTCATAATTTTTGACCCAGAATATTTTCTGCCTAAAAGAAATGCAGGGAAAAGGGGGAGGGGAGCAGAGACTAAAGGAAACACAATCCAGAATCTGCCCCAACTTGGGATATATCTCATGTGTAAACACCAAACCCCCAACACTTGCTAATGCCAAGATGTGCTTGCAGACAGGAGCCTGACATGGCTGTCCTCTGAGAGGCTCTATCAGCACCAGACTGAGACATATGCAGATACAGCTAAGCTTTGGACTGAGTGTTCTGACCCCCTATAGAAGAATTAGGGGAAGTACGGAAGAGCTTAAGGGGATTGCAATTCCATAGGAAAAACAACAATATCAAATAACTGGACCGTTCAGAGCTTCCAGGAACTAAGCCACCAAAGAGCATATATATGCTGGTCCATAGACCCTGCAACATTTGTAGCAGAGGACTGCCTTGTTTGGCCTCAGTGGGAGGGAATGTGCTTGCTCCTGTGGGGGCTTGATGCTCTAGAGAAGTGAGATGCTAGAGGGGTGCAATGGGGAGTTAGTGGGTGGGTATGGGAACACACTTTTTGAGGCAAAGGTGAGGGAGAATTGGGTGGTATGCTTGTGGAGGGGGGGAATGAAAGAGAGGAGATTTGAAATGTAAATAAATGAAATAATTATACAGCAACAAAAAAAGAAACTAAATCCTATAGGCTGCTTTAAAAACTGTGCTAAGGAAGTTTCATCAGTGCCAGCACATAGAAAAGGTGGAAATCCCAAGCAATATTTTGCTGTATTATAATGAACTTGAATCATGAGAACAAGCCAAAACTCATATTAAAGGAAGCAATGAAATAACACTGAGTAGAGAAAAGTAAATGAGATAGAGAATGAAATTAATAGCAAAATAAAGACTTGAATTTGAGGAGGAGAGCACAGTGAACAAACACTCAACTAGACAATCTAAGAAAAGCAGAGATGCCCCACAAGGAAAGAAAGAAGAGAGTGAGAGAAGGAGGGAGGAAAGGAGAGAGGGAGGAAGGAAGAAAGGTGGTCTGCTGATAGTATCTTTACATCCTGAAACATATCACATTTTAGAGACATAGATCTCAGTATTTCCCATTCAGTGTGATTGTTTTTGGATTATTATTGAAACACCTTTATGTTGATTTGTCTTCCTTTATATACCAAAATGTGTTTACCCTTTTCATCATGAGGAGAAAGTGAGTTTTATCTTCTTGGGTTGTTTTTGTATCTCTAGTGAGGCATTCAGGGCTTACTCTGTAGGTTCTATTTGTACACATCCTGTTAATCAATTTGCAAACAGTGGACACTTGCAGGTCTGTGATCACGGCAATATTCTTGTTATGAAAATGGAATTAGTCTCTTAGTATTTAGCATTTAATTTGAAAATATATTAAAAGGGTATTTTCCCTAAAGGAAAGATATAAATAGGGGCAAAGTTACATGATATCAGGCTTCCTGTCACTCATCATCAGGAAATTTCAGGTAAAAGCCTGAGATGCCAGCTCATTGGAAAAGAAGGGTGATTTTTACAGAAGACCCAAGGTTGTGATGCAAAGTAAGGCAAATATCTGGCCATGGTTTTGGAGAATTTATAAATTACAATCACTATGAATTTTTCAAACTTAAGTCTTCTCAAAAACTTACACCTAAAACAACCATAAATTTAGCAATCCACTACTGGGTAATAATTAATCAAAACAATGAAATAAAAAGGCGATTCTAGGCATTGGAACACTGTTACACATCTGTAGGGCTTTAAAATACTATCACTTACAACATCACTGAAATTGAAAACTAGTGTTTCAAATAAAATCAAGCTGGAGGTTAGTGGGGGAATGAGTTATGAATGGCTTCACTCATAGAAAGATGCAAAATGTTAATCCTCTAGAGGTCAAGGATTGACTGGTTTATCTGAGATGGGAGAGAGTAGGTGGGATAAGAGCTGCATGAATAATGGATGCTCAGTTATTATTAGACAGAATATAAGTCCTGGTGGGTTTTTAATCAATGGGATTAATAGAGTTAGTATATATATATATATATACATATATATATATATAATGTGAGTTTTCACATAAAACACAATGAATTTTTAGAAGTTTTTCTAAGTATATACATATATCAGCTTATCAACATTTTCTAATAATATATATGTCTTTTATGTTTGGGGCTAAAAATAAATTTAACTAATCAAAAGAATATAAGGGAAAGTAATAATTAATTATAGAGAATAAATAATAATGAGATATTCTTGCATATTATCCAATAATTGTTTTTTGATGTCCCAGTTAACTGAATTTATAACTTCCTTATATGTATTTGTGCATGCATTTGAAGAAAAACAATCTCAATTTGTGAGAACTTTGACATTTTTCATTTTAATAGAACCGTTTAAAAATGATCCTGCTTATTTGTGTGTGTGTTATGTATGTATATAATGATGTAATACATTCAGATTATATATATATATATATATATGTGTGTGTGTGTGTGTGTGTGTGTGTGTGTGTGTGTGTGTACATATAGTTCAAAAATCTATCCTTAGCCTATTTTTCTGTATCAAAATCTAATTTTGATTAGGCTATTATTTTCAGTAAGAAAAATTAACATGCTGGTCAGTTAATTCATATCCATACAATTCTGCTTTAATAATAGTAATAATTAATTACAGAATATAAACAGTCAAGTACTTAGAATATGCTTTACCCAAAGTCAAACTACCATTTCCACATTTTCTTTTATGTTTGTGTTTCCATTTCCAATTTCTTTTTCTACTACATATGTAAATCTGCCACACTAAAGGTATCCAAGCCACATGTTTCAGATTTTTGCAGAACTTACATATTCCTAGCAGATCAAAAGAATGGCTTCAGACACATTGCAGCTCATTCAATGTAGCAGAGTAGAAAACAAGTCAGGATTCTCATCTCTGGTTTATCTTTTTCTTTCCCCATAAAATTCAAAAGACTGAATGTTTAATAAACCCCATTGAAGCTTATGTGCGGCATTGTTGAAATGAACAGTATAGTTGAAGAAGGGAGAGAGATTTGTTTTGTTCTATCTCCTGGATGACAAGCTTCCAGTTGAATCATGGAATGAGTAAGATAAAGGAGAAAAATGAGCCAGACAGTGAGGCAGTGTGAATGCACAGATAATAAGGAAGTGGTTTCCTTGGTAACGATGACACGTTAGAGGGCTGCAGAGGAGAGTTAACTCCCTACAAAGTATCTGATTAAAATTTATCGCAAAGGAAGGAAGGAAATTGCGAAAATTCAAAGTAAGCAGAATGTGCATTGTAAATCTGAAGGTGACTGCTAACGATCAATGCGCAGTGTTTGTCTAATTGGTTTTAGTTTATCCCTTTTAATCTCCAACAGAATTATGGAAGCCATGTCAAGAAGTCATAGAAACCTGGAATGATGGCACACCTGAAACCTCAGCGCTTCTTAGTTAACTGGTAATTGTTAGGATTGCATCACTGGTTTGGTTACATAAAGAAGGCCAGTCTCAAAACAACAACAACAAAAACAAACAAAACAACAAAAGCCAAAGTTGGAATGGAAAGATCTGAAGTTTCTAAATGCACTTGTCTAAAGAAATATCTCATGGTTCATAATTCATTGACAAAATTAAAAGAGCACAGACTTAACAGTCCAAGTCTTGATTCCTATTCCTAAGAGGCTTGTGGTTACATTCCGCACACACTGTCTCTTCCAAGATGGAATAGTACTGAATCCATTGCAAGGAATACATATAAGGGACCTTTTAAATATATTTTACATAATTTATATTGAGCATTTACTTTTCAAAGTGAAAATGGTCACATAGACCATTGAGATAAAAATCTACTATGTATAAAGCTATGGGTGGACACAGCCATCTGATGACCCTAAGGAAATAGTCAGCACATTGGTGGTCTAACATGTGAGCTTAGACATTGTCTTGCAAAGCACATATTTCAGAGAAGTGGATTATAAAGAATCGTTGAATCTCTAAAACATTTCCAAATTAAGAAAAAAAAAAACATAATCAAAGTGTCATAAGCTAAAAGAAATCCTGTACACTACTTAAAATTATGATTATTTTAGTTGACTACTTCTGTACAAGATAATGTTTATTATTATAATCATAGAAAAAAAATGGGGGATCCTGTGATTAACATCAATAAATACGGAGATAACACTGAGTTCTCATGTAGTTCTCCTGCCTGCTAGAAAAAATCATAGAAAATGGTAAATTTTCACATGTATATATTAAACTCATCATAAAATATTCTAAGAAGCAGGCTAATATGTTCAATGCTGAGCTACTAATGGAAGTGATATTTCTGTAAAAAAAACTTACACTAACAGCAACTGTTTTAGTTCTGTAGTGGAGAAGTACTGAGATCAAAGACTTGGGAAAATTCACTATAAGATAGGAAAACAGAAAGGATTTCTACTTAATAGTTTTAATATGTACTACACGTTATATTAAGAATTAAATAAAAGAAACTTGTGCCTATAATTAACTCAAATTCTGGCTTTCTTGAGGAAAAAAAATGCTAGGTCCAAGTCTTCAGGAAGGTTACAAGTCTGATCACCAAAATGACTCATTCATCCCTAAAGATGGTAAACGATTTCTAATGAACAGAAGGGGGGTGAAGTTAAAATAGTCTACAGAATACATTTACTTTCATCACTTCTATTTCTGGGAAACTGCATGTGAAATGTTCCTAATGAAAGCAGAATGAATTTGTAATTCAACCCACTCTGTAATATATTTTGGTAAAGAAAATGTCATTGGTGTTAAGGCTGGATAGTCACTATTAATTATTTTATTTATTTAGATTCCCATTCAGGAAGACTATTGCTTTGCAACAACAACAACAAAAATTCTCACTCTACTTGAGTTTAACTGAAAATATTTTTTTTTCCATTTTATGAAGCTGACTCCGTGCAAGATCATTATAAACAATGCTAATTATCTTGCATATGAACATCTGTAATTTATATAGAGATAATTGCTAATGTGCATTTTCCCAGTGATTTTCAACATGATGCCTAATACCTTTCTTTAGAGCACATTGAAGGTCTACTTAGGTTTAGTATTTTCAATGAATTCTTAAAATTTGCAAAAAATAATAAAGTTTAGGTCCTGGGCTATGTAAAACACAAATGTCAAATTGCTTTCTCAAGCTTCAGGCTGTCTTAAGCCTGAACTTCTGAGAACACAGCTCAATGTTCTTCTTAGTCATCAGGTTCATGTGTTGATATTGCATCCTTCGTTGATATAAACTTCTATGCCAGTTTCTCCATATCGAATTACATATTAACCAAATCCATTTTAAATGCACTTTAAAAATATGTACTTGTTTTTACTTTTTGTAATAAAAGACCAGTAATTAAGTTAAGGTTAATCACATAAAGACTCAAAGATATGCCTCATATTTAATTTGTTTTGATCTCTTATAAATTCTATGTAGTTTTTTTTACATTATTATGCTTGTTTATTTAGATTAATTTTCTGAGAAAATGTATGAGTACTGTACTGAAATCATTTTTATTCTTCTAGTACCTTCTATGTCCCCCTCACACTCTTTTCAAGTCAAGAGCTCTTCTACTATAATTATTATTGCCATGATGGCACAGATATGTCTTTGTACCTTCAAATACCCATGTATTTAGGACCTAAATATGGCAGTACTCTTCTGTACATCCTAACAGTCATAATTCCACTTCTAATAAGTGCTCTTCAAAATCTATAGTTCCTACCCATACCATATTTATATGTTTGTATGTGAGAGCATAAAACAAGTATACATCAATACATATATCAGTATTTTACCAAGCAAGATAATTTCTAAGTCATTTAGACAAATTAACTCCTTTCATCCTCTAAAGAACTTCACACAGCAGACTCATTTATTTTATTTTTTGCAGATAGGGAAGCAAGATTATATACAGAAAAGTTAAATATGCTTCTAAACACCATTCTCATTGTTTTCCTTTTTTTCTATCATTGTTATTGTGATATACATACATAAATAGGTAATATATATGCATGCAATATGTATGTATTTGTGTGCATATACATACATATGTGTGTGTATATATATGTGTGTGTGTGAGAGAGAGAGAGAAAGAAAGAGAGAGAGAGAGAGAGAGAGAAACATGCTAAGTCTGTTTGTTGTTTGTGTGTGTATGGGTGGCTTCAAGGCTTCACATTCTGTATTGATCAACCAATAAGAAGACTAGTAAGAAGACCAAATTGATCACCGATAAGAATAACCTTGGGAAATGATTATTCTCCTTCTCATAGCAGTCATTAATTTCTTGTTGCTTCTGGTTTAGGGATGGGATTCTGTAAAAACTTCCCCTTCAGACTAGAGACTCCACTAACACTACCATTCCTCCTATCGTTCTTAAAAAGCCATTTCTAGAAAATAATGTTCTACAGATGACTTCATGGCCTTTGAACCTCTATAATTTTTTCCACATCTTCCATGATGTTCTCTTAACCATAAGTGGAAGAGCTGTGATACACACACACACACACACACACACACACACACACACACACACACACATGGCCTAAGATTTGCATTATCCTTTGATCTCTGCATATATCCAGGTTCGGATTTTTATGATGTTCTCCACTTGCTGTAAAGAGAGGCTTCTTTGATGCGATGAAAGCTATGTGTATAAAGACAATACTAGAGTGTAGTCAAAAACTATCCTGGTTTGACAAAGTGCCTGTAGTAGATGCTATTCTAATATCCATGACTTCACCAGCCCCAGAATCTGGCTAAGTTTTCAGCATCAAGTTTAATTTACCTCCTATTGGGTGAGCCTTAAGTTCAATTAGAGCAACATGTAAATGCCACTTATTACAAATTTATGTACATCTTGACTTGCTGATAGTTGTGATTCATACATAGGTTTTACAACTGTGTAGGAGATTTTAATTGCTTCACTCTGTTGACAGCTTGCATAGTATGTCAAGGGACCATGGAAACTAGATCACAGGAAAGAGGCTATCACGTCACGTATAGCTCAAATCATCCGAGTTAAAAATCAATCTACCATATAACCCAGCTTTAATTCTCCTTGGCATATGACTAAAGGATTGGGCACCCTGTTGCCAACATGTCCAAAGACTCCCTAGTCAAAATAGCCAAGAAATGGAAACAACCTAAGTGTCCTTCATTATATAAATAGATAATAAAATGTGCTTCATATACACAATGAAAAATAAAGTTGGAATGTATATGGATGGGCCAAGCAATTATAATGAGTGAAGTAACACAGACCCAGAAAAAGAAATGCAGCACTTCTCTCTCATCTGTCTTTCTGAGCTCTAAGTCCTCATTTGTGAGAATAGAGCATAAAACAAGCACAGAAACCAGGATCCTATAAAAACCCCATAGTTGATGTGAAGGGCTTGAGAGCAGAATAGCAGGCTATACTGATGATATGAAGTCAAAAGAGAATAATGAGGAGTTGTCTCCAACTGTGGGGAATTGCATGCTGGTATCCAGTAAAGCTGAGAGGTCTGAACCCCGATGGTTATAATTCACCTACATGACATGGTAGGTGTTCACTCATGCTCCTGGAACTCAGGCCCCTGCCTAAGGTACCACCTCCCACAGCCCCCACAAGAGAAGCATGGTCAGTAGTCACATAAGCAATGGCCCAAGCTTCTGACCTTCAGGCTAAACTCCTCCCCAGTTACCTTGCAACAGTGAAGACCATAAAAAGGGGTGCTCAGCCCCCACCACACTCTCTTACTCTCACTCCTTTGTCCTCTCACCTCTCACTTCTCTCTCCTCTTCCTTTTCTCTTTCTCTTATTTTTTCCTCTCCTGTCTCCCTCTTTCTCTTTCTTTCTCTCTAGCCTTTCCCTCCCCCCTCTATCTCTTTTCTAACTTCTCTCTTTCCCCCTGCATTTCTATAATAAAGCTCTTAAACCATAGAGTCTCTGCTCCTTCAAGGCCCACTGTGCACTCTGGTCAGTGTTGGGAACTTCTTCCCCTATTCCCTCTCTCCTGCAACCCTGGAGCTTTAACAAGGTAGCTCCAGGGGGGTTCCAGGTGGGATGAGGGAGAGGGCTTCCCCTTTCTCCAACCCCTGCCGCGTGGGTCAGGTATGATCACCTGAGTGGAAAAGCACTTGGCTGTCTCCCAGAGTCTGCCTGCCCAGAGTATAGGAACTCTGGCCTGATGTGGCATATTTCTTCTTCCGTTTCTTCCCCAGGGCCTCCCCAGGGTCCCCCTTTTATTTTGATCCCAACATCCAAATGGGAAGGAAGGGGTGAGGATCCAGATAGAAGAAGGAAAAAAAGGACAAATACCACCAATGTTGTTTGATAGAGCCTCAAAGAACCATGTTTTATATTTTTCTAAAATTATACAAAATCCATATATATGTATACATGTGTGTGTATGTGTGTGTACTGAATAAACATTTGAAGCTAATTTTTCAAAACTGAATACAAAATATCTTGCTATTAGTCTTTTACAATTATATAACAACAAGAAATAATTATTCTGTTTACCTAATACTATGTTGAGGTGAGATGTCAAGAAGAACAAATAATATCACATCAAATTTGAAACTATTTGACAATTGTCATTAAGATGATGAATTATGAATTTTTTCAAAGACAAATGGCTACAAAGAACTTGCACGTGAACTGAACTTTGCAAAATGTCTTGATTTTAATAAATAAATAGTTTTAAAATGATATTTCTCAAATAGTATGAATAGACAAAATTTCTAAAATAGAACCACATATTGAGGATTGAAAGGCACATGTTAAAAACTTAATAAACTAAGAATTTTTATTATAAAGCTATTCCAGAATATAGGAATTAGAAGCATCACTAAAACCAAGATAAGGGCTAGTAAACTGTCAGACAGACAGAAGGGACATATGCTACATCAGCATTATTAATCCAGTGGCAATTTGATAGACAAATGAGTTTGTTATTTTATGTAGGGTACTTAGATAAAATAAGTAGTGATTAGTGGAAAGTTGTATAAAAATGATGATTGTGACAATACAAAGGCAATTGCTGGTCTAGAAAAGGAATTACAGCTTTTAAAAAGCTGACGGTCGTTAGTGATGAGTAGATGTTAAAGAAAATGATGACTCAAGCAACAAAGCAAATCCAAGCAGCAAGCAAGCATGCAGGGTGAGAACAAGAGAAGACTGTAGAGTCACATGACTTGATTCAATGTGCAGTTACTGATAAAGTAAATGTGTAATTTTCTCAGCCTTTCTAAGGGTCATTCGCACTAGTTGTACATAGATAGGAGCACAAAGGATACCTGTTTCTTCTGGTTATGATGAATAATGCTATAAACCTAATCTAAAGCCCATGGCTGAGGAGTTCACAGGCCCTACATAGAAACATCCTGTTGTTTTACTTACTAAATTATCAAGTCAAAATGACTTCAAAATATTTATGTTTATGTCCACAGAGGACTGATCTTCACAGCCTTGGTCAGAGAACTTTGGTTGTAGTTGATTTATCGCTGATCAAATGTTAATAATAAGTAATGTGGAGGGCCACACCTAAATGGGGCATCTACAACACCCCTCCAAGGCACAGGAGACACTCTTGAAGAGAGACTGGAAATAAGTCAGAGTCAGAGGATGGGGAAGAGTCTGGGGAATTATTGTTCCTGCAATCATGAACCTACAGTGTGTTTTGTGAAGAAGTCCTGCACTGTTCTGGAATAACAGCATTTCGTTTTGTGCGTGGGAGAAGGTCCATGTAGTGCCTCTCCTATTTAAGAAGCTATGGTCAGGTAATGACTTTCCAGGAGAAGTGAAAGAACTTTCTGCAGGGAAGTTAGCCAAATGACAGTAAACAGTCATTTGCTAATGCTTATGATCAAGAAGGCACCTTTTGTTGTGTTAAATGGGTTATACTTAAAGCAGAGGAAGGCCTTCTTGGGAAGAAAAGAGTTTATCAGGAGAGGCAGAGAGAGAACAGAGAATAGTGGGAGGTGAATCTGATCAAAGTACTCTGTATACATGCTTAAAATTATTTTAGAAATTAAAATAAATATTTGTATACAAAAATAATTAATAGTGAATTTGGAAACTAAATAAAAACCTTAAGAATAAGAAATGAATGGTCCCTATAGTGTTTCATTTTAACTTGGTCTTTTATTTTCAAAGATTTCTTGATTTCTATTTTATGTATATGGGTATTTTGCTTGCAATGTAAGTGTATGAGGTACACATTAATTCCTCTCTCTAACCCTAAATTCTATAATGTATGCTCAAAATTTCAATATCTTAATTAAATCACAATATTATTAAATAATCTCCTAAATTCCTGCGAGACAAGCAGCCCTATATTCCTAGTATTACTCTAAATATGGGTGGACTTTATGAAGACTAAATACTAACAATGTTATGTAATTTAAATTGGGCATGTTTGATCTTAAAAGCTCACATAATCTCAGAAGATTTATGACATTAAACATTGGTGACAAAAATTAAAAGAAATAGTTGGTAGATAATAAATCTCTTGAGGGCAGAAACTATAGCAGTTGTATTCACATTTTGATATTCTCAAAGAAGTTCTCATTCAACAAAAGAGAGGTAAGTAAATTTATTAATGTTCAAGAGAAACCTGAACTCATCAGTCTCTGCTGCCTTCTTGCTGAAAGGCAAAGCCTAAGGATGGTTCAACAACACTTTAAAGCCCAAACCTAGGAGAATTTCCCACTCACTCACCAATACCTGAAAAGCTCTTAGGACTCTGTACCAATGTACAAAGGGAAAGTGTAACTGGTTGATTACAAGTAACAGCTTTACTTACTAACAAATACATGCACGAGCTGTGATTTTTGAAAAGAAGCATCAACTGCTTTATGACAAAAATTAATTTTCTTAAAGACCTTAAGAGACTATGTAAGTAGTGATATTCAGTGTAACAGTGATTCAAGTGTTTTTCCCCTGACCTCTTCTTTTTCAGTCTGCTCTGAGATGGATTTCTCCCTTACTTCTTTGCAATTACTGAAAATATTTTCAGAACAGGCAAGATCTTTATTTGCCTATTCTAAATTCAATTATTATTAGTTTACAAGATAAGTGGAATGATCTATCTGAAGCCCAGGATTTGTAAAATACTATCCTGGAGGACCATGTGAAATCTTGCCTGTTTACATTGCATTTTGGATATTGACAGAAATCTATTGATGACTAAATCTTCAGCGATACGATACCAATGTTTGGAGCTCATCTAAACTTCCAAAGGAGTGTTCAGAATTAGTGTATGCATGTTTTAAAGATTTGATCTTAAATATACATCGGATTAAATATTTAGAAATTAAAATCAATGAAATTAATTTGCCTGTTTTTGCATTATCTATCTATCTATCTATCTATCTATCTATCTATCTATCTATCTATCTATCTATCTATCTATATCTTGAGTTCTGCAGTGAGGGCAGAAACCAGTTAACAGGATTCTTTGGAAGGAGGCATGTGTGATTCTGTAAGACCGCCTGCGATTTACAGTTGAAAGAAATAATGGAGGCCAAGACATGTTTCTGTTCAAGGCCCCTAGGTTTAATGCTTAGAGTCTTAGGTTATAGCAGGGCTTCCCATCCCTCCACCCTGCCATCCCGTTCCGGGGGCTCCTGGCTCCATCTTGGAGACCACGTGGAGCTGCCGTCTTCTTTCTGGAATATCTGGGCAGCTCTGGACAGGCTGGCAGCAGAGAATTGGAGGCTGGTGGAGGTAGTTGCATAACAAAAGGGCCAGCCTAGCTGGAGAACCATGCTGTATGTGGCTTTCTGTGGCACACCTTCTGGGGCATCAGGTCTGAACTCCCAGCCTGGAGCCTGCATGGGGGAGGGAGATCCACAAAGGCAAGCAAATCTCTAAGTTCAAAGTCAGTCTCGTCTACAGAGTGAGTTTCATGACATCCAGAGGTACACAGACAAATATTATCTCAAAAAAAACAAGAACAACAACAAAAAAAAAATGGAGGAAGAGGAACAAGAAGATGGCGAAAATGATGACAACTACAATGAAAAAGAAGAGGTGAAGTTGTGTTTACTTTCTAAAACAGCATGAACGTATCTTAGCCTGCTTTTCTCGGAGCATTTTGTATGTACACAGATGCTGGAAGCAACTCCATGTACTAAATACATCAAAATAAGCCTTCCTCGTTTTGTAAGGCAGTCTCAAGCGTTGATTTTATTCAGCGTTTTTAATGTTAGCTAGTGTTGGTTCATTTCCCGTAAGTTCACTCTTAGATACTGCATGCCATCTTGTTTTGTACATTTGATATAATCTATTAAGATTTTGTTTGCTTGACTGTTTAATCTGTCTCATGAAATCTCCTCTTACATGGAGAGCAACCCATAATGGCCACTGAACATGGTTGTCAGGACACTTCTTAAGGTCTTTAATTCTCTTTGTTCTGTTCTCTGTTATTTCATTGATAAATATACTAAGCTTAAGGAACAATTTATCTTTGCAGTCTCATCCATTTAAAAGCTACATTTGATTTAATGAATAGGGTGAGTTTATGGGAAAAGCTTTTATCGATGGGCATTGGTTTCACATATCTTGCCCTTTTGAGAGAGATGCACTTCAATAATTGCTCCAAGATCATGTTAGCGAGGGAAGGTCACTCTATATTCTCCCCCAAGTAATAGCAAAGTCAGGTGAGGTTGATTCCTGACACAGCCACTATTTCAATATTTTGGCTGATATTTATGACCCCAGCAAGCTCTTTCCAGCATTACTTGAGCGCATCAAGCAGCCCCTGGCAAGCATAGTGAGAATGTAGAAATCAAGCCAGTCTTTCATGTCACAGTCTCACTTTACCATTAATTCTTCACTCTTGATTACATGGTAAAATGAATCTTTCAAAGCCAGCCTATTGTGATTTAAATAAAACGTAGGCAATTCTGGTGTAGGGTACAGAGATAATTAGTGTTCTGAGTAGAAAGGAAACTGAATTCCAGCCAGTGTGTTAAGTCAATGAGAATTTGGGCAGTGATTCTAGTCAGTGCTTGTTAAGCTTCCATTGCATATTATACTCACTTGAATATCTTAAATAAGCCAATGATATATAAAAGCCTGTTACTGGGTGTACACTTCTCATAATATTTTTTCGAACACCAATGTTTCTAGATGTAAACTTAGTATCTTGCATTTTACTAACATTCATTTCCGTTTCCGTATTTTAAAAAGGATAAAAAAAAAAACTTATCCTAACCTTGAGAGTATATGTTTTAATTACTTAAGAAAGCTTTATTGAGAAAAACGTACTCCTAATTCATTAGAGGACATTGAAATCATAGTTACCACACACTCTCCTTGAGGCCTTTTTCTCAATTTCATCCTTAATGAAATCCATATAACCTAATTTAAAGCACAAATGGAGTCAATTCTACATAAATTATTTTTAGGCTATAGCCTCTTAAATTTATTATCTTTTCCATTATAAAAGACTTCCAACTGAAGAGGCACATGCATTTTTCAAACTGTTATACTGTATAAGTAAAACAGGTTGAAGATAGATAGATAGATAGATAGATAGATAGATAGATAGATAGATAGATACATACATACATACATACATACATACATACATACATAGATGCATAGATGCATAGATGCATAGATGCATAGATGCATAGATGCATAGATAGATGATAGAGATAGATAGATAGATAGATAGATAGATAGATAGATAGATAGATAGATAGATAGATAGATGATAAATAGAGATAGAGATATTCCTGGTTCTTTTACTATTCAAGCTGCAATTAGGAAAATTTATCATTTTCTCAACTCTTCTATTTCTACTGCAGTTGGGAAAAATAAACTAATTTTCTTGGATGTGTCATTACCAAGATTTGACAAATATTCCAGCTGTTACTGACCTATAAAATGAAAATGTAATTATCTAGATATAGAGTTTATCAGTAAAAATTCTATAAACAAAAAAGTCAAATCTAGAGGTCTTTTTCTATAGAGAGATATGAACATCCGTATTACAGAATTCCCCCTCAAGGCTCAGGGATCATCGCTAAAGTAGCATCTATTATCATAAGTGTAGGTGGCCTCTAGAGTAAAACAGTATATGCTGTATACGGGGCCAACACGCACATGAACACTCTGTACCTGTGACTGCATGCACAAGACCTGAACAAAATCAAACCAGTCAAATTCTAGTACGGACAGCAAAAGGCACCATGAATCTCTGTCTATAGCTTAGGGACTACTGACCATTTAGGGGAAGGGAGGAAAACATTTTTTTTTCATGGATGAAAAAAAAAAAAGGGGGGTGGAGGCATCTATGCTAAGTAGATGGTCTCATGCCATGAATATACAGGAAACCTGAACTGAATTCCCGTGGCCTTTTAAATGGAGAATATATGAAGTTGGAAGAGAAAAGTATAGAGTGGATAGAGGAGCGATTAGGATGGTAGAAACATGGAGTTTGGCTTGATCTGAACACATAATAATAATCTGAAAACTTCTCAAACAATCAAAAATGATGCAAGACCTCAGAGACTGTAACAGTACACACAATATCTGCACAAGTTCAAGTTACACAAAATCCCAGCATGGAAAAGCAGAAGTGGCCACAAAGATTCATCCCTATCCAAGAAGATTTTTTGAAACTGATAGCTGCTAGAAGATGGTACCTGTACATCACGCCTCATACCCCACCCCAGTGGAATGACTCTGGATATAGCAACCCAGAGCAGGCCTCATG
Organism: Mus minutoides; assembly: GCA_902729485.2. Taxonomy (NCBI): domain Eukaryota; kingdom Metazoa; phylum Chordata; class Mammalia; order Rodentia; family Muridae; genus Mus; species Mus minutoides. Next base: position 49,830 of record CACVCL010020910.1, read on the forward strand.
CTCAGGAGTAGTTGGCCAACGCAAAATGACCTCAGTGAGATTTGTTTGTTTGCCTGTTTGTTTTTGAGAGCAAAGGAAGATTTATTATGCCAAGTAAAGAGGGGTGGGAGAAAACAAATGTAAGTAAAAAATATAAAAAAATTTTAAAGAGCTTAAAATTTAAAAAGCAAAATGAAAAGGTACAGAAGATATTACACGTAAAGAATGAGGGAACATACCTTACTTTTGGAACCGTTTATTTCTTTAAAACAGTAGCCTGTGGAATGTATGCTGTTTTTATTCCACATTTTCTGGATATAGCTATGTCTTCCGTATGCCCAACCAGAGAATTTGCATTTAATAATCATCTTAATCTGTCTAGGTGGCCCCAAAGTCCCTTGAAACCTTGTCAATTTTAATGTCATTATTTGAAGCTGACTAGAGAAGAACAGACCAGAGATCATAAACCCAAACCTCATACCAATCAATTAATTTAAGCTGAAGATCAGACAAGATTGAAGAATGGGACATTCAAAAAACAACAGAATATTCTTATTCTCCAAACAGTTATAAGCAACTTAACATAAATACTTCTGTTTTCACTTGATTAAAAAACCCAGAAAACAATCAAAAAGCAATTAGATTCTCTTAGAGCTCTATATCTGCATCACTGTCATCTGCATGTGTCATTCTCTTGATTGAATGCTATGTTTGTCATACAAGTTGACACAGCACTAATCATTATTAAATTTCATAGAGTTATCCATTCTGAGAATAAAGAAGACCCTAAGAGTCTGACTTTTATCTCTCCTCCAAACAAGGTATATTTTTCATAGTTACAGGACTCAAAAGATATCCATAACATTTCCATTAAAGGTTCATGAGGGTAAGCACAGATAATGAGGCATACTTGGTTCCCATCTTCCTCCACAGAAAGTCCTCAGCTTCAGCAATCTTCAGGAATATGAATCTATCCTTTGAAATGTACTTCTTTTGTGACACTGGATCTCAGAATGGTTTCTTGACTTCATTTCACTTTTAATGTATTATTTTGTGATTTTAGTCTGTGGTTTTAATGAGCTAGCTTTCTCTTCTCTTTTTAGTTCAATGTTATAATTCACCTCTAGGCAACCTTCAACAACAAAAATCGAGAAAACTCTATGGTCTGTTGCCACTAAAGACTTAGGGATTACCCTTTTTCTCCGGGAACTTGAGACAGCTATCTACACTGGAAACCTAAATTCCATGCTGTGGTACTTACTATTGCTATGTTGATTGTGCTCAATCCTATTAATATTTGTGAATTACCTGCTGACTAATGACATCTCACTGTCATTTGAAAGCACAGCAAAATCAACTCTCAGAACATTGTACTCACAGACACAAATAGCAACACACCCCAAAGACCTATAGATTTAATGTGAAATAAATATAGCTTTTGTTGGCTGCCCAGAAACCACAGCCTTAGTTATTTCTTTAGGCTAAATACAACCAGCCTCTGGTGTGAGAGAATGTAAGCTCCTATCATAGCCACCATTGCTGCCCCTCCCTCTAGGCTTCCAGAGATCAGATCCTTCACATGCCTGGGAGATTTCTTACCATCATTTCTAGCAGATAAAAACTTACATTTAATTACAGCAAGTCCAAAATTATTGCTTTTGGGAAAAAGTCTCATACTAAATGCAAGTTTATAGATAACTATAAAATTGAAAATGTTGGTACTTACACCAAACTTACAACTGACTTTTTAATGCCACTTTATTGAGCAGTACATTTCGATTAAGAGAAAAGGCAGGACACTTCACTCATTGCTGGCCATCTCACACTGAAGCTTAAGTTTCTTTTAGGTCCATTTTTTCTTTAAAAGCTACTATAAAACATAGTGTAAGATATTTTAAATGCATAATTGGCCAAGGTATTAAAAATACTTAAACACAAATCAGAGTTATTTGTCAAATGCACTGTTCCTAATCAAGTATTCCACAGATTATAAGTAAAATGTGGTCAGCTCAAATTTCATTTGTTTTATATCACATTAAATGTGAGCATCATAATAAATGCCTATTCTATTTTGCATTCACTGCTACATTAAAATTCTGTTTGACTGGATTTTGTTATTTGAGAAATGAGAATTCCTTCATATCCTAAAAATTATTAATATGCTATGGGAAACAAACAAGCAAACTTACATATTTAATAGAAAGTAAAACGAAATTTTATGGAATAAATTCTCTGGAGGTTAGCAAGTAAATAGGAGTCTCAAGTCTTTCATCAAGTGGTTAATTTCCACTCCTTACACACAAGGTGAGCTTCTGGTCACCAACTCTTTCCTTTAGACTCTCTTTAGTGAGAACGCTACTGTCATCACCTCTCAGCCATCACAGCAAATACAGACTGCTGATTGTGCTCTGCTTCACATTGTTGCCTATTCACATAGCAATTTCCAAAACTCCCTAACAAGGTGTGTCCTGCCATCCCTCCTGTCTTACAGAGTAGAACAATCGAGCATATGGATTTCCAGCTTCCCTATATCCTTCTATCATGCAAATGCTCAGACATCTCTGAACCTGTAAGCTAGCCCCAGTTAAAGGTTGTCCTTTATAAGAGATGCTTTGGTCATTGTTTCCCTTCACAATGGAAATCCTAAGACACACAGTGTGGATGATTTATAAATCTTTTTTTAAGATATTAAATCCCTGTACACAGTGTATACAGCTCATGCAAAGAAATACACAACAAAAAAATGTCACTTTGCATTATGAACACATACAAAAATATTTTTGAAATGTAATTTGAGTGATCAAAATGACAGTTATCACACTGAAAATACCCCAATTAAAAATTGAAAACTACATATCTTTCTTCTATGTTATATTCCTTGATAAATCTTTAAACAACCAGTTCTCTATGTATATGATAAAATAAAATTTGAAACTACATTATATTAAATTTTCTAAATTTTTGAAGATGCAGAAGCTGTATTACTTATTTTGTTTAAAATATTTTCAGTTTACATACAATTGATTCACAAGAAACATAACATTTATCTTTTTAAAGTTTTGAAGATAAGAAAATTATACAACACTAAGAAAGTAGTTAAGTCAAAACTACAAGAATGACTCATAGAAGCTAAATATTTTAATATTCTTAGCGCTTTAGTTATTTTGATTTTAAGACAAAAACAAGGGTTAGGCACTACTGTGCAGTCGGTAGGCAAGACTCAAGAAGCTTCTAGTATTCTTTCCTCTATAAAGGAAGGGATCTCATGAACATTTTGTTTCTTTATTATCAGATGGGAACAAAACTTACTTGCCTAATATTGATACCATGTATATATTTCGTCTTACAGAATGAGAATTACATCTAATTAGTTAGTAGTTACTTTGTGATGTTAGTACCACTGTTACACCAGTGGACATGTCTTTGTTATAGCTCACAGTGTTCATAGCTGGGTATGCTATACTCCAACTTTACTCCTCCAGTAGCTTGAATACTTGAGAATACTGTGGTACTCTCAAGCACTATGAAACCTACCCAATATTGATGAAGCTTCCAGGTCTGTATTAGCTTAATTTCATCAAGTTTTAAGATTCAAGTGTCTTCAACATAGAGTCTGTGGTTTTACTGCCAAGTTCTGAAGGGTGACCAAGAGCAGTTGCAGTAGTCCATAGTGTTTGCTATAGATGTCCATGGGGCCTCAAGTGAAGAACTCCAAAAATATTAGCCCATTTCTGATCTGTAGCTTTTTATTTGTTAAATTTTGATGTCTAGGAAGACTATGGTTGACTTGTTTTAGTGGAACTTTCACATATACTTGAAAAGGAATTCGATGTTATTTAATACTCTCCACACTCCTACTCTGCTATATGCTTCACTCTTCTATCTCAATTTAGCCCTGCCTATTCCATTCTTCTTCTTCTTTTTTATTTTTATGGAAAAACAAGAGGTATATTTTCCAGCGCATCAGGGTTGACCTTCAATTAGTCTCTTAAGGCGAGTGACTAGAAGGTGACCCATGAATGTCTATTATAAGCAGTTTTATACTTTTTAGGGGTACAGGCTACATCAGGTTACAGTTCAAATTTATTGGCTAAGCATATTGACCTTTAAATCTATTGACTAGCAAGCATTGGCAGATCATGACAAGCATTTGAACTCTACCTGTGTCTTTCAAGACGGTCAGGTGACTATCAATCTATACATTCTGCAGTTTTTCTGAGAATTCTTACTCAAGAATGTTCCTGTGAGTGGAGAATGGAAAATGGCCTAGCTTTGACCCGAGGCAGGTGGGTGTAAGACCCTAATGTCCTTCATTTCCCCCCTTTTCTTATACAAGCTCCAATCCTGGAGCTATGCTTAGGGGTCTTGGTTAACCAACTTATATTCTTCAGGTCCTGTCCTCAGGATCTCATATTGTTGTCATAGGACCATCAGTTGTACTGCACCTGTTCTCTCTTTTATGAAGGCTATAAGCTTGTTCAGTATGCCAGGTCCAAAGGTCAACAATAGCAGGATAACAGTTAGGAGACCTAATAAGATATATATGAAGTTAGTTAACCAAGGAGTTAAACCAAGACTGGAACCCGCCCTTACTCTGTTCACTTTCTCTTTTCTGCTTGGCTAGCCCTTTTCTCACCTTGGCTATTGAATCATTAACTACCCCCAGAATGGTCTCCAGTATGTGCTTCCCGATGTTTCACATCCACAGGTAGCACAGAAAAAGTGGTTGCTCCCCCACACAGACACACACACTGATGGGACTGCTGCTGCCTTCTCCTATCTTGGGGGCACATATATATGAGGGTTTCTTGAAGGACACTCTCCAACTTCAGATGTCCCCACCTTAGGTCCCCCCCTCCAAGTCTGGGACATGGTTTATATTTGCAAGTCCCTTGTCCCCACATTGGGTAATCCCTTTCCCTGTGTCTCTAGGGTGGGAACATCCCAGGAGTCAAGGCACACTGCTAACTTACAAAGATCAAAGACAAAGTCTGGCCACCAAGTATCCTCCATTTATCTGTGAATTATATAATTACTTGTCAACAGCTGAATAATACTCATTATGTAAATATATCAACATTTTCCTAATTTATTCATCAATCGATGGATATCTATTTTGTTTATGTTTCCTAATTATTAGGAACAAACAAATAATAAACAAAGCCAAACTTGTGCCTCCAGACTGAGATATGGAATATCTTTGAGTATATATCTCAGATAGTATAACTGCTGTAAACTAGATATAGCTTTTTGAGAAAGTTCCGCACTGCTGACATAGTGGTTGTAGCAATTTGCATCCCAACATCCATACCAGTATTTGTCATTATTAGTCATTTTCGATCTAATGATTCTGATGATTTGCGGAAAGATGAAATTTCAAAGTATTCCTAATTTTTATTTTCTGATAACTTAGGATGATGAATTTTTCAGTGTTTCCCAGACATTTTGTTTGATTTTCTGAGAGATCTTCCTTTAGTTTTATTTTCTATTTTAAAATTTGTGCTGTTTTTTTTTTTTTTTTCATGTTTCACTTTTGAATTCTTCATATATTCTAAGTACTGATGCTCTGCTAAATGTACAGCTGGTAAATTTCTTTTCCTGCCCCCCGCCCGCTTTGGCTACCTCTTTACTCAAGCAATGGAGTGTATTGCTAGGCAGATTTTAGATTCATGAGGTCTTATTTATTGTTGCCCTTAATGTTTGTGCTTTTGAAGTCCTATTCAGAAAGTGCTTTCTTATGCCAATGAGTTCAAGCATTTTCTCTACTTCTTCCTCTGTCAGACTCATATTATCAGGTCCTTGATCCATCTGGACTTGAGTTTTGTGTATGTTAGGACATAGAGTTCAAGTTTCATTCCTGTATATGTTGTTACCCAGTTTGACCATCACTATTTGTTGAAGATGCTGTCTTTTCTTTAATGTGCATTGTTGCAGTCTTTGTCAGGAGTCAGGCTCTAAGGGTGTGTATATTTATATTTGGGTTCTTGATCCTATTGCATTGATCAACAAGTTTGTTTTTATGCCAGCACCAAACTTTCTCATTGATATAGATACATATTGTTTCTTGATACCTGGGATGCTGATATCTCCAGAAGTTTTTTGTTCTTGTGTTACAAGACTGCTTTGGAGATCTTGGGTTTTTTTTTTTTTTTTTTTTTTTTTTTTTTTTTTTTTTTTTTTTTTTTTTTTTTTTTTTTTTTTTTTTTTTTTTTTTTTTTTTTTTTTTTTTTTTTTTTTTTTTTTTTTTTTTTTTTTTTTTTTTTTTTTGTTCTGTTTGGTTTTGTTTAAAGTTCTTGTGAAATTTAGGAATTTGTTGTTGAGGTGGTGCTGATTGATGGTGTTGTTTTAATTTCAGTAAAAAAGTATTAAATTTTTTGATGATGGTTGTTTTGAACTTGTAGATTCCTTTTGGTGAAGAACAACTTTCATCATATTAATTCAACCAATCTCTTAGCATGGGAGGTATTTCTGTCTAATATCTTTCTCTTGAAAATAGCAATAAAGTTGCACATATGAACTCATGCTAGTTTTGTGAGCATGCAGAAAACCTGTGGAAGTACAAGTTAGACCAAATTTAGAATGGAGAAAAGAGGTAGGAACATAATCCTATTCTCAGTGTGGAAGAAATGGCAAAAGCTATTTGAATAGCTGATGGAAGAATGAAAACCAATTTTCTCTAAGAGTATATCACTCAATAATTTGACCACTATTTAAAATATTCCAGCAACACAAATTACTGTACACAGGCAAAAAGAAAGGGGAAAGAAAAGAACAATAGGTGGAATTGGAAGGGAAGTAGGTGAAGATTTGAGATAGTTGGAAGTGGGGAATGAATATGATCAAAACATACACTAAACTTAAACTCTGAAAGATTGGATAAATGAATAATCCATTGATGCAAATACTCCTTTAAAAACAACACTGTAGCAGAAGTAGTGTTTTGAATAAGAATGCCCCATAGACTATCATATTTAAATGCTTAGTCATCTGGAGTAGGGTTATTTGAAAATGATTAGGAGATGTGGTCTTCTTAGAGTAGGTGGGGCCTTGTTGGAGAAAATGTGACACTTGGCAGTCTCTCTTTCTCTCTCTCTCTCTCTCTCTCTCTCTCTCTCTCTCTCTGTCTCCCTCCCTCCCTCCCTCCCTCCCTCCCTCCCTCCCTCCTTCCCTCCCTCTTTCTCTCTCTGTTTATGGATCAGGATGTAGATCAGTACCAAATCGGCCTGACTGCATGCTCTCTGCCATGATAATGGATGAAGTTTCTGAAACTCTAAGCAATCCCCCAATTAAACTCTTTCTTTTATAAGAGATGCTTTTGTCATGGTGTCTCTTCATAGCGATAAAACAGTGAATGAGACAGCAGAAAATTAATCAGTTTGCATTATTTTTTATAACTCTTAATGATATTTGTTGCAAAGTAAAATATTTTAAAAACCTTACTTTGTTCATGATTTTTGATTCATTTTTTGAGATACTCCATTTCAAAATATTGTTAAAAATAAGCCTACCTATTACACAGATTTTATCTGAGATAACAAGTTAATTCTACAGTAACAAAAAAAAAAATAAATAATGTAGCTAAGAAAGAGTATAATTTTCCCTAAATAATTGTCTCATCTCCCACTTAAAACTGCAAACTGTTACTTCAAAATAAATCTAATCTGTGCTTATTTTAAAGCTAAGAGTACTAGGGAATTCTGGGGTTCAGTCACATTCTGAAATATTTTCTTCTTGTTCTCCTTCTGTCTCTCTTGCCCATAATTTCAAGTCTGAATCAATTACTTTTGATTATTGTTTAACATCAATTGTTAAACAATGAATTACATTTTTAGTTTCTGATAATTGTAATCAAAAGGTGATCTTTTAAGTTGAAAGACATTCTTGATTGTCTCTGTAAAATTCACACATATCTCTGCCTTTCTCTGATTATTTCTCTCTGCTCTTAATTCTCATTGTACTGATTTCTTCCAATTAAGGACTCTGAGAAGTGTGAGTGACAGGTCTTTTCACAAAAGAATGCATTACCAAATTTCCTTCTTTGTAAAATCTGTCCACTGCATTGGGTTAAGACATGCCATTAACCTCAGTGTCCTCAGCAGGCAGACAAATTCCTTCCAAAAAGCATGGTGTACTGGCTGGTTTTGTGTGTCAACTTGACACAGGCTGGAGTTATCACAGAGAAAGGAGCCTCAGTTGGGGAAGTGCCTCCATGAGATCCAACTGTGGGGCATTTTCTCAATTAGTGATCAAAGGGGAGGCTCCCTTGTTTGTGGAACCATCTCTGGGCTGGCAGTCTTGGGTTCTATAAGAGAGCAGGTTGAGCAAGTCAGGGGAAACAAGCCAGTAAGTAACATCCCTCCATGGCCTCTGCAACAGCTCCTGCTTGCTTCTTGATCATGATGTTTGTCCAGGAATAGAAACCCTGACTAAGACACATGGTATCTATAAAACTGTGTTCCATTACTCACAATCCTCTTCCTTTGCTCCTTCACTAACAGCTCCTCTAGGATCCACACCCAGAATTAGAACTAAACAATCTGCAACGTGAGGTTCACTTCATAGCCATTATACTTCATGTGAATCAGTAATTGAAAATAATATAGTGATATTAAAACTTGTTTCAGTTAGGTGACTGGACACTAACATAGATTTTAATGTAATTCAATAACCAAAACCCACAATCACATTGTATTTCCAGTTAGAGTCAGATGTATTTGCAGGATGATTTGGAGGATAGATGGAGAGAAGACACACACCCATCTGGTCACCTCATATCACTCCACTCCACCACAAACCTAAATACAGATATCACCAAGTTCACCTTGGTGAATAAACATATTTTTTCATGATTACCTAGAGAAAATTAGAAGTAGAAATAATTCAAAAAGAACTGGGCCTCCAAAGTTGACTCCAGCAAGGAGACTAACTCACAAAAGCTATAATTTTGGAGCATACCGCATAACTTGCAGTCAGATCAACAGGTTGGAGAGTATCCCACCTAGGTATCTTGATTGGCCTAAGTCCTTTTGAGGTAGGTGGTCTGGTCTGTTTCTTTACAGCCTGAATGGCTGCTCTCTGCTTCTGCCAGGAAGCTGTGCTCCTATGTGTCTACTTTGCAGCATAGCTTTTCTCCAAGTTTCTTTCAGCAGTCTTTATTGTTTACTCATTGGAATGAGGGACCTAGTGAGTTTGCTCAATTTCAGGGACTACCTGAAGCTCTTTTGGGTAGTGTGACTTTTATTCCTAGGAGCTTCCCAGGAAGGTAGAATGTTTCAAACTGGAGGAAACTGTTACACAAGAAGTAGCAAGATGAACCTGTCTAAAGCAGACCACTTCTGTTGGGTTCTAGGGGCACTATGATTATGGTTTAGGAGTGTATCTGGAAGAATATTTATACGATGATAAAAATACAGAAATAACAAATATGCTATAGCATGATCAAAAATTAAGTCTAAAAGGTGAATTTCTAAGTCATATCTTTGTTGCATTCTAAATTTTTGCATCTGTACTAGTGCTTCATATCAACATCTTACTTCTGATGGAAATACTCTAAAGGCTTATTTTCAGTGTTTCCCTATAAATCATGTTAATATTTCAGCTTGAAGTTTAGAGTAGAAAATATGAATCCACTAAATTACAAAGTACCTAAAGATGTATTTAATTCAAAATGCTGATCTAGGATATTTAAAATAAAAATAAGATGGTATTTTCTAGACTGCAATTTGGCTTTTAAACCTCAGGAAAACACTGGGCTCTGGTGCAATCCATATTCTGCAAGAGAGGCTAGGATGTCTTCTCAGTAATTTATGGCTTTCTGTGTGATAGAAAGCCTCATTTTCTAAAAAAAAAATCTCAGAAAGTGAAGGAAAGCACTTTGTACATTATTTCATCATTTTATCAAGAACAGAAAGAATGGTTGAATACTTCCTGTAATTCCACTTTCTTCTTCTGCATACAAAGTATGTTTCACAAGTTCAAGATTAACAGATCCTAATTGAAATTCTAAAAGGCAAATATACAGTGTAATTATCTAGTTTGAAGTCTAACACTTTAGAAGATACTTCTATGTGAAAAAATGTGCTCAGAAGCTTAGCCAATGCCATATCATTGAAAGAAATGAGCATTGGCTTTTCCTAGATATTTTCAGTGTCTAAAAAATATAGTACTGTATGTTGACTTTGTAACCAAGAACCATATTTTTTAACAGATGTCATTTCTCTTCTGATTGTGATATCCAGTTATGAATTACCTCTGTTGGGAACAAGTAGAGAGAGAAAAAAACCCTTTTCATCAAAGTATAAATCTACACACTTGAAATTCACTGTATTCTGAACACAATAAAAAATTATACATATGCAATAATCTATCTTTGCCAATTTGAAAAACCATCAAACCTTTAGAGCAGAAAAACTGAGGTGTTGTGAGACATCATAAAACCATTAGAGCAATATATTTATACTTTCAAAGGTAGTATCTTCTGCCCTAATAAAACCTTGTCACATATGCATGCAGCAATTGCAGAAAGGTAAATTGAATTATCTATAAAACATCGTTTTTCTTATAGTATTGCTAAAACGCTATTTTAAGCCACAGTGCTGTTAGATAGTACTATTATGTTGCACATAGTAAATCGTCTCATTAGGCTTGTCAATCACTGATTAATCACCCCATAAAATGAAAGAACAATTGAATCCTGACAATAACATTATCTTAAGGATACCAAAAGCACTATTAGGAGCTCTAATAAGAGCAAGGGTTCACTGAACAGAACAAAATTCTATCCAAAGGTCTTTCTGGAAACGTAAATAGCACTTAAGCTCTAGATGCAGTATTATTTTTTAAATGTAGTCATTGAAATTGACTAAGCTTTAATTGATGAATTAGAAATTAAATGCCTCTCTCTACACCTCATAGTGTATACTTTAGGAAATATGGCCCATATAAATATACAAAGTATTATCAGTGTTTTCTTAGCTCATAACCTTCATTTCATCTATTCTCCTCTGCCCTAGATTCATTCTCTCTCCCTCCCCCTCCCCCTCCCTCTCTCTCTTTCTTCCCCTTCCCCCCTCTCTATCCCTCCCTCTCTCTCTCTTTTTCTTTCTTTTTTTCTTTAACCCTCTGTCTCATGTGCAAAGAAACATTCATTTCTGAGAGCATATTTTGGTTATAATGAACTTTTTGGTTTGGTATTAAAAATTAAACTTTTAAATACTCATTTGAGACTATTCTAAAATGTATTTTAGCAACATAATCATTCTCTCCATTTTTAATAATAAAATTTTCTGTATCAATTATTTCATAATACAAGAATAATAACTATGTAATTTGTCTTTATAAAGTACTATAATCTTTGTAATAAAATCATTTTAGGTATTTCTTTCAAGCCTTATAATATAATCAGTATTATTTTATAATGTCAAGATCTCAGCAGGCACAATGGTTTCTGTAGTTTCCAGTATGTTTTGAATAAATAAAGATGAATTTGATTTGGAATGTATATGAGGGGTTTTATTTAAAACTTGTTTGAATCTAATTCTTATGTTTTTAAGTTTTCTCTTAAGTAAAATTGGGTAGCAATCCAGCAAATAACTGAATATTGAGTAAATTTTCAAAGGGTTAACTGACTAGCTTCTTTGTTCGTATGTCTGGAACTCAACTTAGACTCCAAAAGGGAACTCTAGCCTTCTGGATTTTCATTATGATATACTAAATAGCCCTTAACTGGGATTTAATAAAGACAGGTTCATTTGATAATGCCAACTATGACATCCACCTGATACCTTTCAATGTGGCTGGAATCCTTGCAGTACAATTGCAAGGTTCTAGAAAAAAACTATCCTTAGTGTGAACCTGCTAAATAACAAATCTACAATGGTGTATATTATATTCTAATCTACCCCTCAGGTTGTTAGAAAAAAAAATGGTACAAATTTATTCTCTTGGGCTCTTTGGGAGATAAAATTGTGTCTTATAGTCCCTTATATTTAACAAGGCAGACTTTAGAGAAACTTTTTTTTTTTTTTTTTTTTTTTGGACACTGAAAAATTCCATCACTTTCTTATTTTCAGTTTGCTTTTCCCTTTATGCTCAAAGTTGAAGACTTGATCTCTCAACTTCCTACTGAAGCTATGTTACCTGTCCTCTGTCATGCTTCCTCATTATGACAAAGTCTTATCCCTCTGGAACTGTAATCCAACTGAGCTCTTTATTCTGTGAACTGCCTTAATGTAATATTTTTAATCACAGCCATAAAAAAGTAAACAATCCTGAAAATGGTTTCAGAAAATGGGCTGTTGAAGTAGTGGTCCTGACCATATTATTTGTAAGTCTGTGGAACTTTGAACAAAATAATAACAGCAAAACATAATTAAAGGTTAAAGTACTGCTTAACAGGTCTTCTAATAGGAGCCTAGAACAATGTAGTGTTAATAATATTGCAGACTATAGAGGTCTAAATCAAGAACTTTCAAAGTAAAGCAAGGGTTTTTCAAAAAAAACAACTGAAATAAAATAAAGGTATGTGAATTTTTAAATAAGAATCTGGCTGCCATGAACAGCTCAGGCTTCATGTATGTTCTAAACAACTGGAGTGAGGGCTATCCTAAAAGCTGTTGCCTGTCTGTGGAATAGGTTCTTCTGGCTTGGCTACATTGTCTAGCCTCAGTAGGAGAGGCTGCACCTAGTGGGTGTACACCTGTGGAGTTACACCTAGTCCCACAGAGACCTGATGTATTCTGAGTAGGGGTGGGGGATACTGGGTGGGAAGGGGGTCCACCCTTTTAGAAGAGAAGAGGAGGGGGAGGGGCATAGAGAGAGGGATTGTGGTATGGGGTGGCAGCAATCAAGATATAAAATGAATAAATTAAATAAATTAAATAAAAATTAAATTAAAAACAACAACAACAACAACAAAGTTCTGGCTGCATCCTGTCCATGTCCTGATAACTTTCCTAAGGATATGTTAAATGATGAATTAATTTCATTGAAAGAGAAAATTTCAAGGTTATATAATGCTAAGTCTGTGGCATGACTATTATTTATAATGCCTACACCAGTTTATGATGAAACACCAGATGGGCAAAAATAAATTAGAAAGGAAAATCACGATGAAGCTCAGTATTACAATCAAGACATATGCTAGAAGAAAAATTTCAATTGTTACAAAGATTAGACCATTAAGCAGGAGCTTACTCTGCACTGGACAAAAGAGTGCCCTAGGGAAAGATACCACGAGGCAACCTCATTAAAAAAAAGATCTAAAGTCACTATCTAGACAGCAGCTGAATATGAGTATTGCTGCTATTTGATTCAGAGTACTAAGGTCTTTCCCAACATGGCAGCAAAACCACGGAGTGTTGTCCAGGAGATAATAGAGGCATAACAGATTCAAGAGTGAAACAATGATAGAAGAATCTACAGTCTCTTCAAAGACATTCTGGCCTCGAGGGGTTAAAAGACTGTGATAGGTCATTGCATGAAGCTGTGAAGATGAATTCTGGGTTACAGTAGAGACCCCCAAGAGATTGAAAATCAAGAGCTTTGGGTTATCAGACAAAGATAGCTCTATTAATGACATGGGACCAGCCCCAGTGAGAGATGTTCACTTCAGGTACCAAAACTGGAAGGGAGGAGTCATCTAAGTGCCTGACATAAGATGTAAAGGTATAGACTTTGTAATTTACCTCTTAGATTCTGGTTGTGTTTTGAACCAGTACTTCATCACCACTATCTGTCCCATTAATCTCTTATGGAATGGCAATGTATATTCTATGCCATTATATCTTAGTAGTATATAATTTACTTTGTTATTTAATAAAGAGGTTACCTTTAATAAATTTACCCAGTTGCAAAAAGTACTTTCAATTTTTGAATAGTGTTTTAAAAGATGTAAAATCTGTGAGGCAAACAAAAAATAATGCTAAAATAATAAAAGTACCATACTGTTATTGACACACTCTGATATTCCTAACTTTCTGTATCTAGAACTTGGACTTTACAGCAATGAAGTGTTTGACAATCTATTGTTGACTATGGGACCTAGTGACTATTGCTTGAATATAGAGAAAAAAGAACAACCTTAAAATATAACTTAATTAATTACTTATACAAAAAACTGAAATGATGAGCTGTATCGTTAGGCAATTAGAAGAACTTGTGACCTCTTGAGTTCAGGAACAAAAAATGTGAAAAGATTAGTCTCCCAGGACAATGACATCTGGCAAGCTTAGTCTGTAGTGGAGAGTGCAGTTTTATCACTCTTTGACTATGAAGGCTGTTGCCAGGAAGCATTGAAGCCACAGGGTGAGACATGGGAAACTGTCATGGAGAATAGTCAAGAAGTATATAGGCTATTACAGGACGTTGTTTTCTCATCCATGAATGGTGTTCAACATCAATCCCCTAAAAGTAGGCTGTTTACTGAGAAGACATATACATACCCCACACAAAATAAGTTGGGCAAGAGATTAATGCCAACAGATGCTCAATTCACAATATAAAAATACAAAGAACATAAAAAATCAAGGCAAGAATTTTCAGATATTGAAGAAAATCCAGAAAAATAATACAAAAATAATAAAAACACCTATTTTCTTCAAGGGGACACCAAAGATTGCATAATTAAAGTAAAGAAATCAATCTGGGGCATGGAGAAGAAAATCAGAAATATAGATTAATAGTACCAAAACTGAATGAGGATATGTCATCAATATGATATGGTAAGAACATGACTAATAAGAATGTTTCAGTTAGAAAACAAATATTCTGAAAAATAAACAAACAGGAAGTCCAGAAATAAAAATATCTCAGTGTTATAAAAAATATGGAAGGTATCACCAATTCAGAAATTCAGAAATAGAATCTATCATTCAAAAATAATATTATCTAGATTAGAGAAGAGTTGAGGAAATACTTTTAAATTTCAATAAAGAAAATTAAAAATAGGTGTATGTATATATTATGACCACATCTAATAATTTGGAATAAGATAAAGAATTTATATTATGATAATAATCACCTAGATCAAAAAAATATTCTCAATAAAAATTGAAGATATATATTAGAAATCTTGTTTTCTGAAATTAGAAGAAAATCTCTAAAATCTAATGAGTAAAATGGATATTTAAATAAATATACAACTAAAACCCTAAATACATGAGCAGAAAATAAACTTCCCATAATGTACTCAAGTTTCCCAAACTGCAGGTCATTGATCAAAATCTGCCATTATTCTAAAAGCTTCACTTTAAATATGTGACTTGGTTCATGATCCTTTTAGTTTTCAACATTCTTTCTTTCTCCTACATACCTAGTGCACCTGTGTCCACTTTCTTAATTTTTATTCAATATTATTCTTGAATTCTTAGGAAGAGCAATGAGACAAGAGAAATAAATAAAATGAAAACAAGTAGGAAAGAAAGTACAACTATCCATTTTGCAGATGATATGATACTGAACATAAAGAACCCTAATAAAGGCTCCATCAGAACTTTTATACTTTGTTAAAACATTCTGAAAAAAAACCCAGCAAGATACAAAGTAGATGTATCAAACTTACATAAGCATCTCTCCTATCTCTCATATACCCTAATAACTAGCATGCTCCAAAAAAAGTGGTTCTCAATAGGTGGGTCACAATTCCCTTTGGGGCACGTGACATATCAGATTTCCAGCATATCATACATATTTACATTGTAATTCATAACAGTAGCAAAATTACAGTTATAAAGCAGCCAAAAAAATTATGATAGGGGAACCACTACAACATGGAGAACTTTATTTCTTTATTTAATTTTTGTCTGATTTCTATTTTTTTGCTATTATTATTATTATTACTATTATTTAATTTTTTTACAGTCCAGTCTTTATCTCCCTTCAGGTTTGCCCTCTAACTTATCCCATAACTTCCCACCTCCAGCTCCAAGAGGATGTCCCCACCCCCCACCACCACCCCACCAGACCTCCCTACTCCCTGTGGCCTCAGATCTCTCAAGGATTAGGTGAATCTTCTCTCAAGTAGGCCAAACCAGGAAGTCCTCTGCTGTATATGTTTTGGAAGCCTCAAATCAGCTGGTATATATTGCCTGGTTTGATGGCTCAATTTCTGAGAGAACTCAGTGGTACAGCTTGGTTGAGACTGCTGGTCTTCTTATGGGGTCAACCTTCTCCTCAGCTTCTTCCAGCTTTTCCCTACTTTAACCACAGGGGTCCCTAGCTTCTGTCCATTGGTTGAGTGTAAGTATCTGCATCTGACTCTTTGAGCTGCTTGTTGGGCCTCTCAGAGGGCAGCCATGTTAGGCCCCTGTCTGTAAACATATCATAGCATCAGTAATAATGTCAGGCCTTGAGGCCCTTGAGCTGAGATTCAATTTGGCTCTGTCATTGGACCTCCTTTCTCTCTGGCACTTCTAAATTTTTGACCCTGTCAGACTGGAGCAATTCTTGATCAGAGCTTTTGACTGTGGGATAGCAACCCCATTATTCCACTTCATGCCCTGTCTTTCTGCTGGAGGTGGATTCCCCAAGCCCACTCTCCCCACTGTAGAGCATTTCATCTAAGGTCCCTCTCCCTTTGAGTCCTGAGAGTCTATCAACTCCCAGGTCTCTGGTACTTGTACATTCTAGAAGATCCCCCAAACCTCCTACCTCCTGAGGTTGCCTGTTTCCATTATTTTTCCTTACCCTCAAGGCTTCAATCCTGTTCCCCCCTCCATACCTGATCATGTTCCCCTTTTCCTCTCCCTGTACCCTTTCCCACCCTTTCCCTCCCTCACACTGCGCCCTCCACCCTGATTGCTTTCTTCCCCCTCCCAAATAGTACTGAGGAGTCCTTACTTGGGCCCTTCAGCTTGTTAACCGTCTTGAATTCTATGGATTGTATCCTGGGTATTCTGTACTTTTCAGCTAATAAATACATATTATTGAGTACATACCATGCATATCATTCTGGGTCTGAGTTACTTCACACAAAATGATATTTTTTTAGTTCCATCCATTTGCCTGCAAAACTAATGATGTTCTTGTTCTTAATAGCTGAGTAGTATTCCATTATGCAAATGAACCACAATTTCTATGTCTATTCTTCTATTGTGGTATATCTGGTTGTTTCCACTTTCTGGCTATCATGGATAAGGCTGCTATGAAAATACTGAAACACATGCCCCTGTGGC
Organism: Mus minutoides; assembly: GCA_902729485.2. Taxonomy (NCBI): domain Eukaryota; kingdom Metazoa; phylum Chordata; class Mammalia; order Rodentia; family Muridae; genus Mus; species Mus minutoides. Next base: position 66,980 of record CACVCL010020910.1, read on the forward strand.
ATGGTGGGAGATCTTTTGGGTATATACCCAAGAGCAATATAGCTAGATCTTCAGGTAGAACTATTTCCAATTTTCTGAGCAACCTCCAGATTGATTTCCAGAATGGTTGTACCAGTTTGCAATCTTACCAGCAATGGAGCCCCTTTCTCCACATCCTCCCCAACATGTTCTCTCATCTGTTCTCTTGATCTTAGATATTCTGATTGGTATAAGGTGGAATCTCAGGGTCATTTTGATTTGTATTTCCCTGATCACTAAGGACTTTGAACATTTCTTTAAGTGCTTCTCATCCATTCAAGATTCCTGTGTTGTAAATTCTCTATTTAGTTCTATAGCCCATTTTTTATTGTGTTGTTTGGATTGTTGGTGGATGGCTTCTTGAGTTCTTTATATATTTTTTTGGATGTTAGCCATCTATTGGATGTGGGGTTAGTGAAGATTTTTTTTTTTCTCAATCTGTAGGTTGCTGATTTGTCTTATTGACTATATATCCTTTGCCTTACAGAAGCTTTCCAGTTTCATGAGGTGCCATTTATCATTTCTTTGTTTTGTTTTTTTGTTTGGTTTTTTTGAGACAGGGTTTCTCTGTATATAGCCCTGGCTGTCCCGGAACTCACTTCGTAGACCAGGCTGGCCTCGAACTCAGAAATCCGCCTGCCTCTGCCTCCCCAGTGCTGGGATTAAAGGCGTGCGCCACCACACTCGGCCATTTCTTAAAGCCTGAGCTACTGGATTTCTGTTTAGGAAAATTTCCCCTGTGCCAATGAGTTCAAGACTCTTTTTCACACCTTCTCTTCTATCCAATTCAGTGTACTTGGTTTTATGTTGAGGTTCTTGATCCACTTGAATTTGAGCTTTGTACAAGGTAACACATATTTATCTATTTTCATTTTTCTACATACAGATTTGGAAACTACTTGAATCAATTCCACTAAAATGAGGGACAAGACAAGGATGCCCTTTCCCCCATATCTATTCAATATTGTACTCAAACTTCTACCTAGAGAAATAAGACAACAAAAGGAGATCAAGTTGATACAAATCGGCAAAGAAGAAGTCAAATTATAACTATTTGCAGATGATAGGATAGTATGCAAAAGCAATCCCAAAAATTCTACCAGAGAACTTCTACAGCTGACAAAAAACTTTAGCAAAGTGGCTGGATATAAAATCAACTCAAATAAATCAGTAGCCTTCCTTTATACAAATAATAAATGGGCTGTGAGAGAGATTAGAGAAACATCACCCTTCATAATAGTCACAAATAATATAAAATATCTTGGGATAACTCTAACCAAACAAGTGAAAGATCTGTATGACAATAACTTTAAGTCTCTCAAGAAAGAAATCAAGGAAGACATCAGACAATTGAGAGAGCTCCCATGCTTGTGGATTGGTAGAATTGTCATAGTAAAAATGGCCATCCTACTGAAGCAATCTACAGATTCAATGGAATCTCCTTCAAAATCCCAACACAATTCTTCAACGACACCCAAAGAGCAATTTTCAAATTCATCTGGAAAAACAAACAAACAAACAAACAAACAACAACAAACCCAGAATAGCAAAAAATAATTCTTAACAATAAAAGAACTTCTGGGGAAATCACCATCCCTGACCTCAAGCTATACTACAGAGAAATAGTGATTAAAAAAAAAAAACAAACTGTATGGTATTTGTACAGAGATAGACAGGTTGATCAGTGGAATAGAATTGAAGACCCCCCCCCCAAAAAAAAAAACTTTATACCTATGGACACTCAATTTTTGACAAAGAAGCCAAAAATGAACAATGGAAAAAAGAAAGTGTCTTTTTTTTAATTTTTAAAATTTATTTTTACACTCCAAATTCCATTCTGTGTCCCTCCATCCACCCTCCTACCTCTCTACATCCCACACCTTCTCCCCACCCCACCGCATCTCCATGTAGATGTCCCCACCCATCAGACCCGACCTAATCTCTAAACTCGCTAGGGTCTCCAGTCTCTTGAAGGTTAGGTGCATCATCTCTTAATTCACACAGAATGTGTGTAGGGGGCCTCATATCAGCTGGTGTGCTGTCTGTTTGGTGGTCCAGGGTTTCAGAGATCTCAGGGGTCCAGATTAATAGAAACTTCTGGTCCTCCTGAGGATCATCTTTCTCCTCAGCTTCTTTCATCCTTCCCTAATTCAACAACAGGGGTCGGCTGCTTCAGTCCATTGGTTGGGAGCAAATATCTGCATTTGACTTCTTCAGCTGCCTGTTTGGTCTTTCAAAGGGCAGTCATGATAGATCCTTTTTGTGAGTGTTCCACAGCCTCAGTAATAGTGTGAGGCCTTGGAACCCTCCCTTGAGCTGGATCCCACTTTCGGCCTGTCACTGGACCTTCTTTTTCTCAGGATCCTCTCCATTTCCATCCCTGTAATTCTCTCAGACAGGAACAATTATGGGTCAGAGCTGTGACTGTGACATGGCAACCCCATCCCTCACTTGATGTCCTGTCTTCCTGCTGGAGGTGGGCTCTATAAGTTCCCTCTCCCTACCTTTGGGCATTTCATCTAAAGTCCCTCCCTTTGAGTCCTGGGAGTGTCTTACCACCCAGGTCTCTAGTACATTCTGGGGGTCCCCCCAACCTCCTATTTCCTGAGGTTCGCTGTTTAATAAAATAACTATTTCTAATGACATATATTAAGAACTAATATTGCAGCATTAGAAAAAGTGAGAAACACTACTGTAAAGGATCTCAGGGGGAAACTCCTAGGAATAGGCCTCACCAAGTAATGGAAAGACTTAAAAAGAAAATTTCTTAATGTTGAAGAAAGAAATAGAGGAGACACTAAAGAAAGTAATATGTTGAAAATATGCATATTATTTAAACCTTTGGATATATGTGGTGATGAAATCAAAATTTCAATGACAGTCTTTTTATGCATAGCAAAACCAAAACCTTGTAATGACTGCATGTACAAAAGACACCAGAATAGTAATAATCCTGAGCAAGTGCCTGAAGTTATAACATGGAATCTTGTAATAAAAATATCTTGGTACCAGAAAGAAAGAAAGAAAGAAAGAAAGAAAGAAAGAAAGAAAGAAAGAAAGAAAGAAAGAAAGAAAGAAAGAAACAGAAAGAAAGAAAGTAAGAAAGAAAGAAAGAAAGAAAGAGAAGAAGAAGAAGAGGAGGAAGAAGAGGAAGAGGAGGAGGAGGAAGGGGAAGGGGAGGGGGAGAAAAGAGATAAACAAAAAGAAAAGGAAAAGGAAAAGTTCCAACCCAAACATTTAAATCAGTGAACTAAGACAGAGAATAGGAGAAAGCTGGTCCCATTCCATCAATTATTAGGAAGCAGGAAGTAAACAGAGTGGGACTACATGTCTCATGGCTACCCAGTGACCTCCTTTCGTAGCAAGGCTTCACAGTCTTTACAAAGATTGTGACCTTCTGGAAGCTAAATGTTTAAATGTATGGGCATATGAAAGGCATTTCACATTTAAACAATGTTCTGCCCCTAGGTCCTCAAGACACCTAGATCTTATGGTGCAATATGCATTCATTCTAACTTGCAATAACCTTGTAGTACACACCAGTTGTTTTAAAAAAATAGTCCACAGGTATCAGTGACACCTTTGTACATAGCATGTCATGGTCACGGTTTAGGTGAAATGCCCTGTGCTCAAAATACAGTTAATACTTCTCCCCTTCTGCTTTGTCACCTGGAGTAGGCACAGCTTTTTGCTTGGGTTATCTCCATTCTGGGCATAGAGTGTTCTTGATGACTTAGGCCTCACTTTCATAGCTTTTCACAGAGACCTCCTAGGGCTTATTGGCAGGGACTCCAACTCAGGCACACATCGGTTGACCTCACAAAGTTTAAGAGAACATGGTAAAAATTTCAACATATTCTTGTATCATTGATACCTACATACCCATTATCATGTAGACTATGCTGCCAGGTTCAGGTGCCTGCTCAGAGGAGTGCCTGCCCTCTTGGATTTCAGTTCAGCTCTCTTTGTGCACATTTCCCTTCATAATTATTTTTGAACCAGGAATACCTGTAGCTACATTATCTATTTAAGCTCTCACTTTTGATTGCATTTACATTGCATAAGATTTATCATTCATTCAATGCATGAGATCTTGTCTTTAATGCCCCTATTACCATAGGGAATACTGGTATTTCTCTTTAGTGGTGTTAATATTTTTAGTAATAATTCATTCCTGGTTGCCTTTATCTCCTTATCTGACAATTTTGGCTTACTAAAGCACATTTTCTTGTCAAACTTCACATTTTCATGTCATTTAGCTCTGTTCTTTTCTCACTTTCTCTGTGGATCTAGATGAGAGTGATGTGGACAGGAAAGAGTATTTTGCTAAGAAATTTAGGGACAGAGATGGCAAAAATGAATAGTCCCTCTTTGGTCCCCTACTAAAAGCATAAAATGTCTTTGGATGTGTTTTGATCAGAGGCTATTGCTACATCCACTCCAGTAGCAACCCGCGTGACAGACTGAAAAGTCTGAGCACAGTCCCAAGGCAAAAAAGCTCAGGGAAACTTAGTCTCCTGGAATTGTGGCATCCTGTATAAAGACTGCTCCAACGTCCTTGATTTAGTTAGTAAACAGATCTGTGTGCTTTCCCCTAATATTGCATCATTATAAGTGCTTCTAAGGATTCATATTTTAACATATAGCCAAGTTAGATCCTAGGCAGTCCTTGATCCAACCTTGAGCATGTATAGCTAAGTCACTGCCCTACAAAGGAATTCACCACTACCTAGGAATAAGGAAGTTTGCGACCTGAGAAGGAACCAGACTAGATAGTTAGAACTATAGCTAGCTATGTTACACCCAGATACAAGTATTCACAATGGCCTAGGGGGAAGGTGGACTACGACAAGGGGATGAAACCCTTGCCCCTGGCTCCTAAGTTTAAGCTGACCTCAGGTGGAATTGCTTTTGATCCCAGTGTTAACCTTGAATCTTATCCCAGTTGGTTCTTGCCAGTCCTTCCCTGCTTGAATTACTGTTTTGTTATCTTGCTGGTGTGTCACCTAACTTACCCATTTTCTTCTGCATAAAAGTCTGATGCTCAATTTAACAAATTACAATCAGATATTACACACTCCCTTGTGTGTCGTGTCTGTTTGTCACTCGCCGAATCTTTGCCCACTTCCTCAAGAGAACTCGACCCACGCAGGCAGGGGACTCAGAGGGCCTGTGGCAGGCTATGAATACCAGAAGGTAGCACAAGTTCCTTCTCTTATAGGAGACCCACTGCTATAGGCTGTGTATGAGTGTGGCACCAAATTATCAATCTAGGGGTCAACTGCTTCTGGTAAACGGCTTTGGAATTGGGATTTTTCTAATGTTATGATAAAAATTAGTTATATCTATTCTTCAAATTCAAACTCCGAAATAATGTTGGAGACTCTTGGCTGGTGTGGAAATACTACTACGACAGTAGTCTTGAAGTTCAATAAAGGTGGACGTGACTGCTCTGCGGATGCATATTAACAAAAACTATTTCTTCTCCGTCAAAGAAATGGAATCCACTTCTGGCCCTACATGGAGATACATATTTATTATGATATGCTCTAAAACTAAGAAAGGAATATACTACAGTCTCCTCCTTAAGGACTTAGTTCAGTAATATATGTCAAATATATCAAAAACCTTAGTGTAAGACTTGATAGAGAACAAATACACACACACACACACACACACATGCACACACATACACA